>CAEFZX010015846.1:0-67963 GCA_903066825.1 Alfaro cultratus | reverse complement strand
AAGCTGGTCACCACCTCTGCCTTCATGTGCAACGCTCCCTTTCACAAAGTGTTTGATGGAATCGGCGTCATGGTTCACGAAACACTGAAGCTTGCCTAAAGCGTGTTATTACACATCTGGTTGCACATACCTGTTTAAAATATACATCTAATGTGTTCATGAGCATTTTGGCTATTGTTAAAATGCAGCAATTTGCTTTAATGTAATTGTTACAGTGTGGATTGTTTTAAATTTTCAATAAAATGCTTTCTCAATATTATCATTTAAACATATAAAATGCAGTACTCTATATATTTTATTTTAATAAAAAAAAAGACTTTTTGAAAAAACAGTAGATCAATTAATACCTAATAAACAATATGTTCTGTTATATAAGCAGCTAATTAGATGTGTTCCAGGTCATCTCTGATGCTGCTTCCCCAATAGAAAACTTCATGCAATTGACTTAAAATATTTACATATTGACATTACAACGATTTTTAAATGGTTCTTCTGCCCCCTGCTGCCCACGGTTTGCACCTGCACTCATATCACGTCAGTATTTTGTAAAAGGATTCATACATGAACCTGGAACGTTTTAAAATGTGTTCACATTACAACCACACACTGCTGTATATACTATCTGGATTTTATGTGGCAGACCAACATACAGGTATAATGAAGTTTCCAGTGAAGTGGAAAGAAATTATTTATGATGCAACTCTGTAGCATCAATTTATCTTCAGCCTGATTAATTTTGAAATCCCTCAATAAAATCTAATTTCACAAACTGACTTTAGAAGTCATGTATAAATATCTGTGTAATTTATTCTCAAAATAAATAAATCAGTTCTGTGTTACGAATTTGTTATTTCTCACTGCCCAAACAGCTGCATGATAATGAAGGGAAATTGAAAGAATAATATAGCATAGCATAAAGTGAAAGACCAGGAGAGAGAAAAAAGAGCACAGAAGCAGCCAAGAGGGCCATGATAAGTTTGGAGGAGCTACAGAGATCCACAGCTTAGGTGGGAAAGTCAGTTAACAGAACAACTATAAGTTGTAAACTCCAGAAATCATCCATTCATGGAACTAACATTCTACATGGTGGCGGCCTAATCCTATGGGAATGATCTTTCTCACCAGAGACAGAGAAGATGCAGATTTAATAGATGGAGTTAAACACAGGACAGTTTTTGAAGAAAATACTTTATAAAAGTTAAATGGATATTTTAGATTGGATGGTATTTGTGTGTCAAATGGCCTATTCAAAGTCTAGACCTAAATCCACTTGAGTACCTGTGACAAGACTTCACAAATGCTCCCTATTCAATCTCATACATTTCAGCAATTTGGAAAGTAGAATGAGTATTGATCCAGCGGAGCAAAATATAAATGCACACCAGATTGGAAAATTTGTGAAACATATGCATCATTTCTTTCAACTTTCCAATCATGCACTATTTTTGTAGTGGCTCATCACATAAATTCTAAAAAATAAAAGTCTGAAGTTTGTGGTTGTGTTAATTAGGGATGCACCGATGTATCGGCCAGCCGATTTCCCTAATTTTGGAAAATCTGTGATCGACTGATTTTTACATGTGAAGCCGATCTTATCTACTAATTTTATCTACCTCTGCAAAGGTATTTAAATCAACTGCTATCTTCTTCTGCTCTGATGTGGGAGAGGTATTACTAGCAGACCGGCCCACCAGATCATGTCTATTTGTTTGAGTTAACAATAATCATCTCACTGTTGGCAACTCATCAACTTTCTTGCTATATTTTGCAACATTTTAGACAAAAAAAAAATTGGTAGCTGCCAAAATCGGAATCAGCATGTCAGGATATTTAATAGATTGGTAATCGGTGATTGGCCAGAAAACTGCTATCGGTGCAGCCCTGGTCTTAATGCTTTAGCAAGATACTGTAGTATTTCCTTCTGTTACAGGAACCATGTGTGGTAAAATTTGCAAAGTAGTCACTTCAGCTGAAGAAAAACAAACAGGAAACAACTGGATTAAATTGTTCAAAAATAGAGTATCGTTGAATGGATTTAATTTGCAACGACTATATTGCCATTACAAAGTATAGTGCCCTCCCACTATACCATGAAAGTACTTTGTGGGGGTTTGAAGAAAACTTAAATCACAATGTAAGTAAATAATTTAAACTAAACTTACATTGTTTGATAGAATATTCTTTCAAAGAGCTATTCTGATAATTAACTAAAAATGTAAAACTTGTTACTAGACACATGATAAAGTATTTCAACAATATATAAGAAAATAGATGGATGCATTAAATAAGGTACAAAAATACATTATTTTTCAAAAAAAGTCAATACAAATTCAGATTTTTGTTTTCTACATTTGTCAGGATTCTTGTCTTATTAGCCTAAAACGAACGCTGGTTATGAAACCAATCAACAGTTTTCATTGACAAGCCCATAGTTGTATCCTTTGCTGGTCTTTTAGCTGGACTCTTTGTCTCTGTTGGGATGCTTGGGGCAGAGTGGGTGGTGCTGCTTTTTTTTCTCCCCGCTTTGTGCTCTCTTCTCTCCCTCCAGGAGCTGCTGCTCATTATTGCAGCGGTGGACAAGCACGGCGTCTTTGTTTTGGGAGGTTTTCTGTGATAATAGTCGCTGCAGCATCTGTTTATCGGACCGCTCCCGCCTGAAGTCGTCCTCATAGATCTTGAGCTAAAAGGATTTCACAAAAATGAACGAGATTATTATTTTAAAACAATTTCAAAAAGCAGTTGAAAAAAATCTATTCCTGTTACTCCTTATTTCTCATCAGTCTGACATACAATAGAACATACATGTTTGTTTGTAGTTAGAGGTTAGAGTATTCACGTAGCCTTTCACAGTGTCTGCATTATCTATGCATGTGTCACTGCATACATGTAAAAAGGCAATGAATACACTACCTGTTCCTGCAGTAGTGAAACCTGTTGGCGCATCTCCTCCCTCTTCTTCCTGAGCCTTCGGTTCTCCTGCAGTGTGTGCTTGTGGTCGTTGTGCTCCGTCTGATATTCTGCTTCATAAATTTCAGTCTGCAAATACAAGACAGCAACATGGCAGTGAGCCAGTGTTAGACCTACAACTTGTGAAACCACTGGGTGGTGCAGTTGACCCTCTTATTGAAGACTCTGCTTGAACATTAAGTAAAAGTTTACCCAGCAACAGAGATTTGACATCAGCCATGTTTTTCTCTTTTTTCTCGCCCCTTTTTGAAGTTGTTCTGAAGAGAGAGACCCACCTGACATCTAAGTGCATCCAGCTGCTCTTTTAAATCTTTTACTTCTTGCTGTGAGTTTCCCAGAGTTCCCATTGATGTAATTGTTGGTCCCTTTGCCTTGTATCCTGCCTCTGAGAAGGGAGAAGCTAGGAAAGAGAAGGTTGATGGGATGTATTTGGAAATTTGACCACTGGAGGGACATGACGCAGCACTAAAGGCTCCCTTCAGTGGAAATAAAAACAGAGGTGATGGGCAACAGATTAGTCAAAAATAAAATCAAATGCAGGGCCTTGCAAAAGTATTTCTGCCTTTTCAACTTTTCCTGAATTTATCACATTACAGCCACAAATCTCAATATATTTAATTGGGATTCTGGCTAAAAGTGTTTGCCACTCTTTTTAAAGTTTCACTCATTAAAAAACAAAAAACGGAAAAACTATGCATAATTTTTTATTGTCTTGACAACTATGCACATCTTGGTGCTGGTGCATTACATAAAATCCCAATGAAATGCATTGACATTTATGGTTGCAACTTGACTAAATCTAAAAGCTCTGGGAGCATGAATACATTTGCAAGACAGTGAAGAATAAATAATATTGGCAAACTGATAAAACAAAAACCTGCTTGACAGATGAAATGTCTTTCTCTGGGCGGTGAATTTTGTTCTCCAACAACCTGACATATTCTTGCAACTCCTGGTTTTTCTTCAGCTCTGTCATAAGTGATTGTTCATAATACTCCTTCGCACTCTGCAATCGAAAAGGCAGCTTTAGACATCACACGGGTAAACCACATTTAATGCCATCATTATAAATTCCCTGGTGTACACCCTTCCACACCCGCTCTCACTGGAGAGTAAGAGCCAGTGAGGTGAGCTTATGGTTGTGTGGGTGCTTGAAGTTTTGCTGTGTTTACTTGTTGTTGTTCAACTTTGAGGAGCAGTTGGCTGTTCAGCTGTTTAATGGCGCCGTTTTCCTGCTCCACAGCTTCCAGTCTCCGCTGCAGACCCAGTGTGGCGCTCCGGTAAACCTGGTCCCAGTCCTCGTTAAGCTTCATCAGCTGTGGGATATTACCGTCATCATCATCAGTATCCTCATCTTACCACAGCAAAAACCTCCACTGCAGTAATCAATAACATCATTCATTTCATCATCACTGCTCTCGTTTCCAGTATGTCACCACGACAACACAGGGAGCAGGAAGTACGGCTAGTGATATTTTAAATCTCAAAGGAGTTTGGTATTAAAATTAGGAGGCAAAGGTGGCACCACTTTCACTACAGCACTTTCCACATAGCGCCTACATTCCTCCTCCAGCTTTCAGTGGGAACTAGATATAATTGCCAACATCAGTAATAATTTCTTGACCTGCAGAGTTTCCAATCAGCTGCTGTTTTGGGGAGATGATTTACCTCTTTGTTCACTCTGCGGAGCTCGGTGTTTTTGTTGAGCAGCAGTAATTTCTCCTGGTCAGTGGAGGTGACTGTCAGACTCTCAGTGATCAAAGTGACCTGCTCATCTGTGGACAACAGTCTGTCACCCATTGGGCTTGCATTTTCTGACCTGTATATGGAAAAAAAAACCACACACAAAAAAAACAAAAAAAAACAGAATGAGGATATCATAATGTGCCATAAAAAAAACACCAGGATGAACATTAGGAAAGGATTTCTATTATTAAGCAAAAGCATGTATGCACAACAGAACGTCAGGTACTTTTGAACACCCACTCACACAGAGTGCACTTCCAGAGAATCAAATAGCAGCTATTATGCATACCCACGCAGACACACACACACACTCACACACACACACCTATACATTATGTCACATTATGCACACAAGACACTCACAATTGTGCAAATTGTGATGTATTCCTCTGTATCTGACAATTAAAAGTGTCTGTTTACAGTCACAGATAAAGAATTTGCACATTCATAACATGAGGAAGCAGTGCCTCTTATAATCCCTGGAAAAAAAATTGATTTCTAGAGAACCTCTTAGAGGTACTTGTGACAGTGCAATGACAATAAAGTTGAATTCTATTCTATTCTATTCTATTCTATTCTATTCTAAATAGGGAGAATAGAAAAAATTGCATTCATTAATTAATCCAACAAGCTTCCCTCCCATGCCAGATCTGTTGTGTGGTCTGCTTTAACAGTAAAATGCTGACAGGGAGGCAGAGGAGATGTACGCCCAGAGGGAGTCTATTCATGGAGGAGCTTGAAACACTGCATAAAACTCCCCTCTGGGCTTCTTCATGCAAGCATACAGTTAGGCTACTGTAACCATCCAGGGCAGAGTACTACAAAGAGTCTTTATCTGAAATTCCCTCTCATCGGCTTTAGGGCAAAACACCTCCACAAATACACGCTTTCATCCACTTATGTAGTGTCCCGCTGAAAACCAAAGTTATGCAATTTCATGGAGCTGCTTTGTAAAGCAAAATAAATGGAAGTAGCAACATGTAGGCTAAGTCTGATTAATGCCAAAATAACACAAAATGCGTTCAGCTAAGCCAATCACAAAGTTTTTTTGTACACTGAGCAATCCAAATCTAAATGCCAAGTGATCGATCATAATATGATACTTTGTCATTTTTGTAAACAAAGTTTGACTTTCTGAAAAAAAATCTTCAGTGGCCTATTCAAGCTGCTGAAGACATTTGGGTAAGATGAGCTGAAGCCAAGATACAAAGGACATGGCCCCAAAGAACCAAGGTTGAGAACTAGGTTGAGAACTAGGTTGAGAACTATGTTGAGAACTATGTGGGGTATTGTTTGTAAAGCTACATGTTGAAAAATTAACAGCAATAATTTAGCTTATGTCACCTTTCATGAAAGAAACAAATGAGGGTTTATTTAAAAAAATTATATTTTCACCTTGTTCATTCATTTACATAAATGCCAGTGTTTCAAACTAAATATTTAGTTGACAAAATAATCTTAAGGTAGCAAAGCAAAAGTCAAGACGAATTGCAAAATGGTTGAGATACACAAACGCAAATTGTCCATTTAATTTCAGTACAATGACAACAAATGTTAAGTACATTGTTCTGTGAGGGGAACTTTTAGTAAGACTGAGCTATTCACATCATGTTCACCGGTTCATCAACAAACAGATGGCCAGTTTTTCTTTTTTGTTTTTTTAGACCTAGCTTTAAGTGGCAAGTACAGAAACAAATACCATAGCTGTCATTTCCTTCTTATTGTATACAGTTGGTGTTAGCCTAGTAGGCTGATATGTTTTTAAAACTGAATAATGAATAGAGAATGCTCATCCCATTGAAACTTCTCACTAATTTGTGTAAGCTGCTGAAACAATGCTGTGTTTGGTCTATTTACTAAAACACTAAGCAACAGTTGGAAGGAAACTTCCCAAAACTGACAGAAACATTAATGGCCTGCTGTAAACAATAGCACTTCCCCTTTTATATCAAAACCACATTTTCTAATAAGTGTGATGCTTTTTTAAAAATTGATATAACGTGATTTGTGTGAAAAACCGTATTAAGTGAAGAGACATATCTGAAAGGAAAACCCAGAAAAATATTTCTGTAAGTGTACAACCTATTTCCTCTGTCACTCCACTGTATTCATGTGAATCAATCAAATCACCAGTTATACAATGTGGGAAATTTAGGAAAAATTTTCCAAATTTCCCACGTTGTAAGAAAATGTAGCGATGATATCCTAAAATGATAACCAATCCATGTACAGCAATCTGTTCTGGCAAGTCAGTATAGCTTATTCGGATGTACTATTGGTACTGCAGTTAATGCAAGTATCTGTAATGACAGTGTGAGAATTATTTTTTGTTTATCGGATTTCCTGACATCCTGTGAACACTTTGACGCAGTTTAATAAAGTTGTTAAGCATGGGGATAGAGGAGACAATGCCACTGTTCTGCAGCCATGTTAAATAAGTTACATGTTACAGAAGTAAAGGGAGCGACGGCTTCAGCTGAAACCCCTAAAAGGGAAGTGAGTTTTGGAGTTTATTTTGCTATGGTTATTTTTAAACAATCTCAGCACTTCTTCAAGTAGTGAAGCTACATCTTTTTTCCCAGTGTGATCCCAATATAGACTCATTTTTATGATGTTTAAGACAAACCATTTCAGATTTAAGGGTACAACATTTTCAAAACTTATTCTTAGTTTTACAGCACTGTCAAGTGGGATTTGTGAAACAGTGAACTGAAGCCTACATTGTTGTGACCTCATGGGAAACTCCAAAGTCCCCAAACATCCCCGCCTCTCACGGAGGTGAACTTCTACACTCAACTGTCTGAGCATCTATCCTGTTTTTTTTTTTTTTTACATTCTGTTTGTAAAATAATGTTGATAACAGAAAAGTCTGAAAATGAAAGTCAATCTATAATATTAGACTATTTTACTATTGGAGTTAAATAATAATAATAATAATAATAATAATAATAATAATAATAATAATAAAAGAAAACAACAGCTTCTACAAAATGTTTTAAAAAACAGCCAAACAGCTTGAAAGGGGAGACTTTATCTCATTCTTTAGAATAAGTCAGGCCGTTTGTAAGAAATTAAGTTTTCCTGTGTTCCTTTTAATGTGTAGGAAAACACCTGTTGTATACAAACCATAGTTCTTTAGTAGATATGTGTTCTTCTGGGCTCTGAGGAAGACTGCCGTCATCCTTCGCTGAATCACCTTGCTGCGTTCCTGCCACTGCTGCTGCTGATGAGGTTGGAAATGATGAAGAAGACGACAATGACAACACGTCTCCGTCCATGACCGACGACATTTCTAAAATCCTTGCGCAAGTCTTCGTTGAAGCCCTTCTTTCATCAACTCCTGGCTCGGCATGTGGTGGAAAAGCATAAACACTGCCGTCAGTATTGATGTAAAGCAAAAGAGGAAGCTGCCGCGACCATGAGCCACATGACGCAAGGAAAAGGAAGTGACACGGACTTGCTGTTTCACCTCGATGTGAAGGAGGGCCTGTCCCTCTGTGGGTACTTATTCAAGTGTTGTACCTCTTGCTCACTATGTGAACTGACAGTCCTCAAAATGTTTATACAATTGACTGTACATCATTTGGGGAGCATGGGGAAGTCCATTCAGGGTGATTTTTTTATTATTACTTGTCCTAGCTAAGCTCTTGGGTACTGTTTTCTACTGAGTAATTTAAAACGCCACAAATGGGTTGGGAACATAATTAAATATGTAGAGTTTCTGCAAAAGATGATGATAACAATAATCATAATGCACACATTTATTCATGTCACTTAATGATAGGGTCAGGACTACATTCACTCGTCTGCTCATTACTGTGAGGCGGAGAGGATGGCAAACTGCAGCAGGTTAATTACTGAAGCAGAGCTCCCTTCCGAGGGACAAACAAATGAATTAAAAGATTTTTGTTAATTATGTTCCTCTTAGCCTGGCTAAGCAGTCTTTTACTTACACGAAGGAAATTAAAATGCCAACTTTTCTTGGAGGACACTCTAACCTTCTTAGTCTTGCAACTTAAATCTAAAGAGATTCAAGGCCTCTTAGGGTAAGGAGGAGTGTTAAAGAACCACTCAGCCTACTAAACAGTAAAGGTACAGTAGATGCAGCGGGGTGTCTAACATAAAAATAGGCTTCTTTAAAGCTGACAAAGCTCTCACTAAAACTCCTGTTGCATAAACATGAGATGGATCCCACTTAGGTTCACACACTGATTTATGAAAAATTTAGAATTTGTTTGTTTTTTTA
The DNA here is from genome assembly GCA_903066825.1 of Alfaro cultratus. Lineage (NCBI taxonomy): Eukaryota > Metazoa > Chordata > Actinopteri > Cyprinodontiformes > Poeciliidae > Alfaro > Alfaro cultratus. The sequence continues at coordinate 59,004 of CAEFZX010015846.1, read as the reverse complement.
CAATTAGTAAAATTTAACTTGATGAACACACAGTGAGAGATATTATTCCTGGTCAAGGACAAGTTGGTTGTGTAATTAAAGCCATTATTTTTGTTTAAAACTAATGGAGATGATGGCTGGTTAGGCAAAGACCATGCAAGCAGATAAAAAAAAAGCCCCAGAATCTAAAAAGGATGAGCTATTTTATTATTTTACAAGTATCTGTTTCAAGATTCAGATTTTACATATTACTACATATGCAAATAACTAATGTAAAGGAACCGCTCAGCAGCAACACTTTCTTAAAAGTAGAATAACCAACACAAAGCAATTTCCTATGGGTTTCATCAGAGTTAAAGTGCTTTTCTGGACACTCAAAGATGTTTTCCAATGAAATCAGTCATTCCAATTCACATGCTGAATCTGGCAAGCTAAAGTGTTGTAAGGATGCGTCTAAGTTTTTATGCATTTCTTATTTCTACACAGCATGTCTACTAGAATGAAAGGTATACATTTCACAATATTCTGTGAAGTCAGGAGACTTGGGTCAAGATATCACCCTCTTGTTCTGTTGTAATTTCTATATCTAATGATTGCCCTTCTTGTCTTATTTGACCAAAAGGGCAAAAAAAACCCCCAAACAATTAATTGATGAATTATTACATAATTTGTACTGATGTCATTTGGAGTTTTAGGCATAAAGCAGGCCAAAGTGAGTGAATTTTCATTGGTGAAAACTGAAAATCTATATAGTATACCATCATATTAATAAACACTTGAGTCATTAAGTATTATTCTAGCTTTGTTGTAGGGCTGAATATGTGTGGTATATATGGCATATTAAAATTGCAACACTATTTTACAACAAGTCCAAATATTTGTGGCTGTCTAGTTAAGCTGGTGATCCAATTGTGTATGCAAATGATTTCTAAATAGAAATATCAGATTTTCTCCTATGCTAAAGAAAAGTAAGATGTATAGATGATATTGTGATGGTAGAATAAAGTTAGAAAAAAAAAAAAAAAAATCTACATTATTCCTCACAAGCTTCCTCTATGTGACATGGAGGCAAATATATTTTAGCTAAAGAATGTAAACATGAAACATTGTAATTAAAAATGTTGGATAATGTTGTACCTTTCCTGGTGAATAAGGATAGTAAGGCTAGCATATAGAGCTTCCTTCACACAAAACCTTGACTCCTTAATTAAGTTGACAAGAGATTAATGTTAACTAGGATAGACTAAAAAGTGAAAAAATGCTAGAAAACATTCCTCAATCAAATTGCAGTCGTGTTACCATTTGGTGCAATACCATAGCATAAAAGCAGAAGTAACACAAATATTTCAGTGCTGCCCAGTCTAACTCTGACTTGCTTCAGTGATCCCATTCACATGTCTATGCCATCTATCATGCACGCCCGCCACAGAATTGCTTTGCCAAGCACAGGCTTTGGTGGGAGGGAGTAGCAATGCACTGCCTTTATTGACCCAAGCCTCTGTCAAAGCCAAGAACAAATGGGCCGCTACTCAATGGAGGGATTGATTTTTGGTCTAACAAGAGATCGTAGAGAGGAATCCTGAGCGTCCCATGGAGTGAGGACGACTGAGTGGTGGACGGTTTGCCTTCTTTACGACTTCTCCCATGTGTCTGAGTGAAATTCTTCATTAGCTGAAAGACGAAAGGGACTGGGTTTTCAAATGGTCATGGGAATAACAGCAATCAGTGTCTTAGCTTTTTACTTCCAGGCAATGTTACCTTGACAGAGTCATGTTGGGTCAATGACTCAGCATTTACTAACCACATCTCTTTTTGTTGGAAAATAACAAACCTATTGTGCTTCGTACCGGCATTACTGTGGTTGAGAAGAACCTGTTTAGATGCTATGATCTTTTTGCATAACTCAGTGTATTAGCATGCTCAGTCCTGCAAATGACAAAGAGAAGTCAAGCATGGGGCAGAAAACAGGTCAACCTGCACCCCCACCCACATGCAGGCTAACACACTCACTCCCTCTCTTTAGAGCACAAAGCATGTGCTACTGGTGATTTGGGAGCAGCACAGGAGAACTACTGAATATGAAATAAAGGAAGTACTGAGATTAAATCCCATAGAGCAACAATAAGCAGCTCTGAAGAACAAAAAAGGTATTTCATATGCATATAACAGTGTAAATGTGAAATACAGTTTGAAAACTTGAAGTTGATTAGCATACAGACATAAAGACAACAGAGAGCGTTATTAGGCATAAATCCTGTGTGTCCTTTAAAAACGATGTAAATATGTAGGACAAAAACAATTTCAGGTAAAAGGTTGTCTACAAAAAATTAAATTTTAATGAAAGCATCATCAAGCACACAGCTGGAAAATGTACACACAAGTAAAAGTTCATTTGTTTATATTTTAGCAGATTCATATTTAGATTTTATATACCCTTTGACAAGCACAAGGTATTCCTTGTATTATTTGACACAAGTCAACATACAGGGCACAAAAACATGCATGCAATTAATTACAATGTTTCTAGATTGTGAGATGAAGCCATAATATCCAGAGATAGCCCACACTTGAATAAGATATTGTATTTTGACTCAGGCCAGAATTCAAACCTTTTTGATTCAAGGCGAGAACACTAACAACTCCAAAACATTGCCTATTTGAAATTGTACAAATGTGCTCAAATAATTTGGTTCTAATTGAAATTAAGAGCATAGAGACAACAAAGTAGTAGTCTGTGAATGTCCTTGTGTACAAGCAACTATCTGGAATCTAAAAGTCATGTTTGTAGCAATTGTAGAGTTATCTTAAGAACTAGAGGAGGGAACCCTGTTTCTTCTTAGGGTTCTTGGAGGGTTAAAAATCCTTTTTTCCCTCACTAAACAGAAAACTGTATATGTGTGTGAATAAGAGGTGGAAAGGAAGAAGAGAATCTAAATTTTGCAAAATATCCGTATCACTGTGGATTGTACCTTAGAAGTTTGCCTGTTCCAGCTGACATGATTCCACTGACTGCATTTGCTTCTCAGCATCCCAACAAGTTCTGCTGAAACCTGTTAGTAATCCTTTTATTTAAATCAGTTGCTTGATCGCAGCCACATGTCTAGAGCTTACAGGATAATAGACCCTAGGAAACAAGATTGGAGACCTCTGCTATACACCATTCAGTGTCTGTTTTGCAATGGACTTTAGGGAGTAGCAGTGAAGAATACAAGACACAAACTAAAGCATAATTGTTTGCTGGGATGCCTTGAGGGAGTATATATATCTATTTTAGGTGTTTACATATCCTAATTCTTTTTTGCTCTAATTAAATCTGAAAATATTCATTTTGGTGAGGTCAATTGTTATCAGTTCTGGTATAATGTGTACACGTGGGTGTCTTGTTGACTGTTTAAAGACAATAAAATGTAAGATGATGAATATGACCATTTTCTGGTTGACTGTATCAATTAAAACTTGTTTTTATGACTTTTTAAAGGATGAAGGTTGGGTTAATGACAAGCTTTGGAGTCAGTAAATGTCATCAAAAGAAAATTATTCAGCCATTCCCATAAAGTTCTGTCAATACATCCCAAAACAATTTATTTTTGTGCTGCAATCTTCCATTTTTTGTTGTTGTATGCAATTAAATGTATCACTGAACCGTGCCATTGTATTTGCTAATGGGAGTCTTTAGTCTGTTTTAGGTAATTTGCAACTGTTGAAAATCCACTGCTGTGCAATTTCAGTTAAGCACCGACTTTGTAACAACCCCCAGTGATAAAACAGAAATACTTGAGTTTGTGTTGCAGTCTGTGAAAATTGGCTGAATAAAATACACCTCTTGAGATAACAGGAGGAATCTAAGAATTGTGGGAATAGACTTTTGATTTTGGTCTTTTCATTGATTAAAAAAAAAACAAAAACAAAAAAAACTCCTTACCTATTCTGTTAGATGTTGGGACCTTGTATTTGTTTCTCCGCATAATTTGTGTTTTAATTGAATTTCAGTTGCTCAGAGCTCCAGACAGATAGAGACAGAGTTCAGCAATGGTTTAACCTGACACTTATTATTGATTTGCCCAGTTAATCACAAATCCTTAGTCTATTCCATGAGCTTTTCATACTCCCATTGAAGACTAAACACCACCCCACTTCACCTTGGGTGAGCTAATTAGAGACGTACAATCTTTGAAGACAGTTCATTCCTGGCCAGCCACTGCACAAAATATCAAAGGTCTTGTTCACTGTCTACATGAGGTTGTTGCAGGCAGTAAACTTAATCTGATTCATTTAATAAAGTTCATCAGTATCCCTCTGGTGGTTTTAATTATATCCATTCTTTTGATTTTAATTATACCCATTCCTTGCTACTCCTCTTTTTTCCTCTATTTTTGGGTGTTCATTTTGTTTTTTTCTTCAGAGCCAGAAAGACGATACCGATGTCATCTAGTCATCTGGACAACACCCTAATGTGGATTTGTTGACAATAATATGTAGTAACCAGAAGCAACAGAAAGAAAACCGTAATGCGGCTGTGCTTTTTAAACTTTTAATCAAAATCACAGTGTGATGGAATATTGTGTTGAAATGCCACTTGGATCCTTTCCAATTAATTAGAAATGATGCTGAGATGAAGTAGCTCTGCCTATATCACTGCCTTGCACAGGAACATAAAAGGGAGAGATCGTCTAGTTACGCAAACGTCTATCAGCACAAAAATCTGTCAGGCAAGTTTCTGTAAATAATGAAAATATCCCTTGCAAAAGAGGGTGTGCGGGCACTGAGGCTGTAAGAGCTTGAAATATCACAGAAGGCTGCATCCAGATTTCATTTTTAACCGCTTTTCGCAACAATGTCTATGGTCACATGAGGCTGGAGATTTGAATTTAATGAGATAGAGTGAGATTGAAAGGAACATGAAGGGCAGCCCAGTTCCTGGAAGGATGTCAGGAGAAAGAATCAACTAAAAATAACATTTAGCAGCTCAGGCTTTTTTAGACCCTGGGGTATATTTGTTTCTCTACTTTACCATTCAATTACTGAAGTAATGTTTTTCTTTTTGACACACAGATGCAATTTAGCAGATTAGAATATCCGAAAAGGATAATTTATCATAAATTATTAAATTAAACTTCAAGAGATTCATTACAAACAGAGTGATATGTTTCAAGTGTTTATTTCTGTCCTTTTTTAAGATTATGGCTCACAGTCAGTGAACAGCTCTAAATAAAAGTGATGTTTTAATACAGAAGTGTAATCTTAATACAAAATATACTTAATGTGCAGTGTATGTCCTGTGCAACCAGCCTGAGCTCCTTTTGAATGAATCACTGCATAAATGCAGCATGGCATAGATGTGTTTTTTGCTGAGGTGTCAGAAAAGCCCAGGTTGGTGTAATAGCAGCCTTCATGTTTGCACTGTTGGGTTTGTCTCGCCATTCTCTTGATCATAAACCATGTATTCTCTGGGGCTTTTAGGTAAACAGAGCTTGCCTGCCAATGAAGCACTCTGATACCGTCGCAATTAGGTATTGGTACTATTGGTACTGTGGTAGGTGAAGCCAAAAAGATGACCATTTGAATCTCCTTCAGTATTGTCAGCCTTTATCAACCAATATCAGCCTTTTTTACTAGTTCCATCAGGTGTGGCACCTTCATTGTAGCACCGCAGCACACCAATGTGCCACTCAGGACTAATAGAACATTGGGAGCATCCTGCTGCAAATATTGAAGGACCTAAGCTTGCATATGAAAAGAAAAAAAAGAGTCTACCCATGCCCTTTTTTTCTTAAAGTACCTGTTTGCGGTCTGCACCAAGTCAGGTAATTAGGTCATTAGCAGGACTAGGCAGAGGAAGTTCACCCAACTGACTAAGCTGTATTGAACCAGGAACACATCTAAAAGTTGCAGGACATCAGACCTCAATGCCTGGATTTGAGGAACCCTACTACAGATATTACCTTCTGCAACTTTCACCACTTCCCAGAGTGCGTGTTAATGCAGAATAAGATATATTTGACTGTTTGTGGGTGCCGTGGCCCCTAACTCTCCTGAATACCATGAGGTCCTCTGTATATTAATGTGTAATGAATATGGGTTTCTCTTTTTTTATTAATTAACCCCATCATTGACAGTCTAACTTAATCAGATACATCTCTATGCAAGGCAATCAAGAAAGGTCAACTCATCCCAAGCAATTTGACATGAAGACATCAGAGGTGATCAAAAATAGTCAAATCACATATTTGATTTCCAGCTGCCTCTGAACAACAGAGCCAATTGTCTGCTCTCACCTGAAGACTGCAAATTCACTGTGGCAATAAGTCCCTGCTGGTTCACAGCAAATTTCTAAAGCAGGTCTCTAACATGCCACACTTCCAGGCCACACCATTACTGCCTGACAATAGCTCACCCATGTGAATGAATAGAGAGCTGAGGAGTCTTGCTGATACAACGAGAAATTTCCATTTTAGTAATTTGGGAGCAGAATGCAGTCATTACAGGACAGAAGTAATGTGAATAGGAATTTCCTGATGTGTGAAATATGTTTGTACACTCAGTCTTGGTTTTACGAAACGCTGTGTGTGTGTATGTGGGCGACTGTGGCTGTGTGGTAGAGTAGTCGTCTTGCAATCGGAAGGTTGTAGGTTCAATTCCAGCTTCCTCCTGCCACATGTCGATGTGCCTCTGGGCAAGGCGCTTAACCCCAAATTGCCTACCGATCTGCGTATCGGTGTATAAATGTGTGTGTGTTTGTGAGTGCGAATGGGTGAATGTGACTCTAGTGTAAAGTGCTTTGGGTGGTCAAAATGACTGGAAAAGCGCTATATAAGTTCAGTCCATTTACCATTTATGTGTACATTGGTGGCCTTGTATTTGATACAGTGTAAGGACCATTTTCCCAACAAATACTATGTTGTGAGGACTGACTGCTCCTTATGGGGCCCAAAGCCTGAGTCCCATAACAGGCTGTTTATGGGCTATTTGGGCTATTGGTTAGGTTTAGGACTAAGGTGTGAATTGAGTTTAGGTTAGACTTAGGGTTAGGCACGTACAGGTGATGTTTAGGTTTAGAGTAAGGGTCAGGTTTAAGCTATAGAAATGAATGGAGGTCATTGATAAGTCCTTGTGAAGATAGAAAGATACAGTGTGTGTGTGCTGACTGACGGGTATTAACTGAGATATGTGATGGTATGGAGCTGGAGCCAATAAAGGATGTCAGGGGGTCAAGTGTGGTACGCTGTGACTGCTCAAAGGCAGACATAAAATTTATATTCTATTTTTAAAACCATACACCCTCTTCCTAGTCTGATTCAAGATTACCTTCACAGCAAGGTACACTGCTTTATTGATGTCTAGCAGGCTATATTTGCTCTATTTTACCTAGCGACTTTCTATTATATGGGGGGGAAAAAGAAAGTCAAAAATTAAATGTTTTAGTACAGGACTTTCTTTTTCCACACTGTCCACTAGTTCTACATAAAAACGTAAAAAACATTAAAAAAAAAAAATCAAGTCATCTTGCAGAATATTACTAAACTTTAATTAAATAATTTCATAAAATGTATTTATCTTGAGTTTTAGTACTCAAGTTTTCTACCACAGTTATCAGTTTTTTATGTAAAAGAGATGTGTGTCTCTCTTACCTGACTTCATTGCAGGGTGTGATATCCAGCTAGAACTCATCATGCCTAATCAGGTAGAGCTTAAAGAAGAGCAGTTTCCCTGCAGACACCATATTTTTTTCTTTCTTTTTTGTTTTCCATCTGCCAGCATTTTTCTCATCTCATCTCAGCATTTTTCTCTTAGTATGAACCTGAACCTTTACCTTGCTTCCAGCAATTTCAACCTCTGTTCCTCAAATAAATCTTTGAATCTCTTCATTGGTGTTCATATTTGTTGCCAGCATTCAAGTCTCAATTACTAGGCTCTAGATTTCATCAAATGTTCAAGTGACCACCTATCACAATCATTCCACATTTCTTTTGTTTTTCCAATAACATTTCTTCCACACTATCCTTCCAGATTTTAGTAATGTGTTTAATAATTCTTAAACTACTTTCGGTGTTTTCAGTTGTGATCATAAATGTTTTCTTAGCTTGATGCATGTCAAAGATGTGACTCCTCTGAGACAGAGCGATGCATCTTCCCACATGGTCATTTAAGAAAAGAGAAGCTGCTCTGTGTTAATTAGGGTCAAATAACTTGTTGCCAGATGAAATATGATCTTCAATGGAGTGATTATCTAAATATGGACTCTTAGCTTTTTGCCTGTTAAATCCATTTGACTATTTATTTTTATAAAATAAACTCAATTCAAGAAACTTTTCTCTGTAATTTTCAGAAGTTCCCATTTTGAAAGTATAAAGTTTTACGTATTCTTTAAAGCAAAGGGTTTTATGATGATCTGAACCTCATAATGTTAAGGTTCAGATCAGCCTTAATGTTATAAATTGCCGTCAATTTTAAACGGCTCACCAGATTTTGTTACAGTATTGTGACCCAGAAGAGAACAAAACTGATAAGTAATGTGCTTTTTCTTCTGGCTTTGGTATGTTAGCTTAAACATAATTTACTCCTTCAAAAAGTGCTGCAAAGTAATGGCTTTCAGATGCAAGTTAGAAGTATCTTGTGCAAGAACACATTGACCTATAAGCCACAGAAACAACTAAATTATTTCTTGTAGGGGCAAAAATATACATTTTAGTGAATAAGGAAGGATGTATAACGTTCACTGAATTTATTATTTTTTGGGGGGGAACTCTTCTTTTTAGCAGAGATTCAGGCTAATGACTCAGAGACAGATGCCTACTGTGGGTTAAATATATGCAGTTGTTATTTTTACCAACTTCCTGGAAGAGAGCCCCACCTTTTATTTGCTCAGAGCCAATATTCCTGTTTATGATGAGTCAAGAAATGATAAATGACGCCACGCTGCCTTCTAAACATGAAATCCCTGGATCATTAACTGGATTAGACTGGAGAGAAAATGGCATAATCAGTCAAAAGAATCACTGGAGTCAGGTACTCATCAATAAGATCACATAAGCTTACCAGAGATAGTTAAAGAAATGAGGGGAACACTGGATAGTCTCAAAGGATTAAATCAGTGAGAGACAAATAGCAGTCTGAAGTAATCAAGGAAAATGACCTGCTATTTAGCATTTAAATAGGATTGTTATTGCTTTGGATAGTCATCTTGTTAAGTCTTTAACCTTCAAACAGCAAGACTCAAAGGTAAAAAGATAAACTTTTACTTCCACCAGGGTGGCAAAGGGGACTAAGGATATGTGGAGATTAAGATGTTGTTGGTGTCTTTGTCTTAGTTTGCCAAATAGTATTGATAACACCCATAACAAGGATTGCTTTTACCTTTTAGCCTCCAGCAAAGATAACCTGTGAGCTTGAGAAGAGGTGGCACTGACTGCTGTGAAGAGACATCCCTCTAGCTTACTGACAGGCCTAGTCAATGTGTCTAATCAACTGAAGACATGCTGTAAAGATACAGGGTCAGAATCAAGGAAGTGCTTATACTGTGATTCACCTCGTCTCCAGCCAAACAACCTATGTGTTTCACCTGACCCCAGCAGACTCTGACCTCTTAAACATGCAGTCATGTAGCACATGGAGAGAGAAGATAAGAGATAATATAATGAGCAGAAGAAGTAGGTTTTGATTGAGTGCTGAGTGTCATTAATAAGTTTAGCATTAGGTTATAACAGGATCCATGTTGGCCCATAAGTCTCATGATTCTCACTAACTCAATTTTCTGTATGGGTTGGGGAGATTTGGAAGTGGGAGTTGCGGTTAAAACCCAGTGTCTACATCTTGTGTGTCCCGTCCATCACAGGGCCAACAAAAAGACAATCATACTCACTCACATTTAAGGACCACTTAGAGTCACCTATCGACAGGCAGGTGTTATGGATTGAGGACAGAAGTGGAATACCAAGAGAAAATGTACGCAAACAAATTATGACCATGCAAGATCCTCATAGTAAAAGCCACACTATGATTTGAACAGTTAACTGAACTTACTACCAGATCCTGAACCTATGCATTGTTCATTTGTCTTCTGCTCATCTGAGATCAGGTAACTCATCTGTCGCAGTTTACAAAGAGTGAAGCTCTAGGAGGCATCCTGAATAGATGACACAACATAAAAAAGTGAGCAATATAGCCTGAATGGCTATGTTTAATACTGCAGACAGTGGTGGTTTCTGACATGGGCAGTATGGGCAACTGCCCAGGGAGTCATCTCTTTAGGGATGGCACAAGACCTCAGCGGATTGTGGCACAGAGATGGAAGCAAAGCAGCAATAGATATTTTTATGGGAATGTGAATCTTTCAGATCAATTTAAGAAGCAATTTTGATCGTATTTCACATTTTATTGTGTCATAGCACATTTTATTGCCATGACACATAAAATGTGCTATGGCAGTAAAATAAAATGTGCTGGTCTTGGTCTTGATTCGGTCTCAACCTCTCTCGGTCTTGGTCTCTGACCCTAAAAGTCTTGGTCTTCTCTTGGTCTCAATACACTCTGGTCTTGACTTGGCATTAATTCTCATAAATTCCAACTCTTGTGTGGGAGGAAAATATAGTTGGGGTCAAACTTGCCTCTCTTCAAATATTAAGATAACATCTTCTCAAAAGACAAAACACTTCTTCATCTGACATAAGTGAATCACAATAAATGCCCAATTCACTTCAAATGTCTTTTTTAAGATAAACTTTCCAGTTACATCATTCTTATCCTTCTCCTCCTTGTCCCTCTACTCCCAGAAAAAGAGTTGATGGAAGCATTTTCTAGGCCCTCTTGCTTTTCTTGCTCATGTGACAGACCCTTCCTCAGCATCGTTAGTTCGCTGCAGGTTCACTGCAGGCTTAATTGGGCTGTGTCTAATAACAGCAGTCCCAAGGGTGTGTACTAATGAATAGAGAATATAATTAATGCCAGAGTGACAGATTTTGGCTCGCGGCCTTCAGGCTGTACCTGAACACCATTCAGCTTCTACACCAACTTTTCTTTCCCTGTGTCTTCATCCAGTCCGCTGAGTCTCGTCGCTCAGTCCAGCACTGAATATTCACTCATGCTTCATCTGGTGGCTTCTCTCATGTTGCACAGAGAAAGCTTCAGATGCATACACTTCCTTTTCAGGTAGCTGCCAGGGTGAAACCCTAAAACAGTCCAGTGTGACAACAGCATCAATCCTTTTTTAAACAATGTTGTGGTCGTCTGCACTGCTGCCTGGTCCTCCCATTACCCTTCCTTCCATTCATGGAACATGCTGTGAATTTTAAACAAGATTTTCCACGGATGTGATTAGCCAAGGGTGGCTGAGGGTGATCGAAAGTGCGCGGTGCGTCCACGTGAATCCAACAAAAGATGGCGGCGTCAACAGCCAGCTGCTCTGCCACTCAGCAGGCACACCTAAAGGCATCCATCTATCTGTCCTGCGCTCTGTCATGCCTCACAGGAAGGGGCTCATGAATTCACCCCCGATCCTGCCCTTTCTCCTCTCTTGCAACATTTTTCTTCTCTTCCTTCCCTTCTCCATCTGTTCACCATCTGTTTCATCCTTTGCTCCCTTGTTACGTCAAGTGAAGTTGGATTTTACACCTCACAGCTTCCTCCTTTATTTTATCTCAAACATGTAAACGGCCCCTAATGTTTCTACGTGGACATATTTTCTGCTCCCAGTTTAAGAAATAATAGGTCTATAAGGGCAATGCTTTGTGGCACACCATCGCCCCTTGGTGGTAGCTCCACTTAACTACAATCCACCTGTCCACCTTGTTTGTCAGCATCTCAAGCTAGGCATTTGTCCAGGGTAAGCCCTTAATGAGTCTCCAGCAAGGAACAAAATGAGATGGGGTGGTGTTGGGGAGCTGAGAGAGTCAGAGAGGTTGATAGGCTATAGAGCTGTATAAGGTGAGCGTAAAAACAAAAAGCAACACTGAAGTGCTGCTGTGTTACTTTATTGTTCCATTTATAAAGCTGGTGTGGTGTATCAGGCTTTGGCAAGATTAGATAAACAACATCTGCCACCGAAAGGCTCTGTGCATGAGATGCCATGATGTTCAACCAAACGATTTCTGCACTTGCCCTTGTGTTTTTCTTAGACTGTATGTCTTCATAATGAGGACTGGGTGTCATTGAACAGTCTCAGACAGAAGTTTTAAAACAATCATTGTCATCATGTGCGTCATATTAATTTTAAACATTCAGTGACCTATTTGAGATGTTTGTTAACAGATGGTACAGCTAAAATATACTATACCATACTATTCCTGGGTTGCAGACACATGACCTGGATGATGCATGAAATTCAGATGGAGGTCCGTAAGTGGATTTCTCCGGTTCAAAAGAAAGCAAAATTTATCACGAGTACGCTAATGCTCTTAATAGGCTGAAACAGACGAGGCATCTCGAAAAAACATGCGCATATTTAGGATATGATCAGTATAACCTCGATAAAAAGACTTACCTCATAATCTTGAGGATTTACCCGACATCGGGGCGATTGACATGACTATTTGGAGCTGCAGAGTTTATATGATACGATGAGCCAGAAGAAAGTTTTTCAGGAGAATTCAATCATTTAGTTTCAAGTTGGGTCGAGCATTTAGGATCAAAAGAAGCATTAAATGGTTGTCAACTTGTTTCTGCCAGGTGAGTAGTGAATTGTGCTATTTTAAGTAATTAGTCTATGATAACAATGCTATCGCTAACAACAAACTAACCCATGTATTTCTATGAGCTTAGCTCTCCTTTTAAATAATTTATTTAGTTTCTGTAAACCCAAATTCATGCTGGAGTCATATGTTAATGTTGAGTCATTGTAAGACGCTGGGATTCAGGTCCAATGTAGGTCAACCATTCGCACCGATCTACAGAAACCCCCATGTTTGTGTCTGGCCAGAATAGTCACAGCTCACTGTGACTGCATGGCTGGGTAGGTCATATTTGATTTATTTTGCTTTTTTTAGCATGAAAGTCCTGCTGAATAAACATTATATTTTCTGTCTGTGACTCGGCACTGAATTAGCTGCTAACAACATTAGCACTCTGAGGACAACCAAACTAGGCCGTAAAAATAATATGTCTTACCTTACATATGAATGCTTGTCTTTCTAAGTAACTGTCTAACAAAATATCTTAAATTACAATTTAAACGATGCAATCGTTGTCTGCTAGGAAGTGGTCGCTGCAAACTCTAGTATTGTTAGTTTTCACACCGCCTGTTTTTAGCTGTAGGTTGTTGATCCACTTTTCTCCTCTTTTTTTCGGTAAGCTTTTTAAAATGAACTACCTTCGAAACACGAAAAATAACGTTTATCTTTCTCTCTGTCAGAACGGTTGGAACAACCGTACAGGACACAGACTTTAGGCATTTTAATGCTGGATCAACAGAAATAAATGGGCTGCATTTACATCCGGCCCTCCATCTGCATTGGGTGACGTCGGTGCTACGTCATCTGAAACCCAGCAATACTATATTCTGCTATTTACTTTGCGTGTTTGTTGTACCATCGCAAGAAAAAGATGGGATAAAAAAAGGTAATATTACTTATGAGTTTATGCAAATGTATGATTAAAAGTGAATTTTTTTTCAAGGTCAGTGTGGTTCCACTACTCCTTGATAGTCCAGGAGTTATTGCACTTGTAGACTCAAATATTTATCTGTTGGAAATAGTAAAAGCAAATAATTATGTTAAAGCCATTAGGAAGAGGCTCCCATGGCAGCTGACAGATACAGCTATAAAAGGATTAAATTAAACGTGTGCACATCCTGACTGACAGGGACAAATCGCTGCAGTACAGCTGTGATTTCAAAGAGGCTTTTTGGCCTCAGCAGTGCAGTTCTTTGGAATAATAATTTCTTTGTTTTAAAGAAATGAAGACTGTACTTTCCTTTTTCCTGTGTGTGCAAATAGAGCATCAAAGAGCCGTGTTCAACATCCTAACATCACAGCACTCGCAACTGCACTGACCTTGGCTGTAATTGCAACTGGACCTTTTCTTACACGTTGGTCACAAGAATAAAGAAATTAAATGTCAACCAAACTTGTAGGGAAAAGAAAGGCACTGAAGACTCAAAACTATCCGAATGTCCATCATTAAAGAGGTGATATTATGTATTTTCTAGGTACAAAGTGCCATTTTATAGCACAATCAAGTAACTATGTTACCATCAGTTATGTTCTAAATCAAACATGACTTACAATAAATAGGACTTTTCAATTTCACTCCTTGAAATTTACCTCTGTCTCTTTAAGAAGCACCTACTCTGACACTGTAAGAAAAAACAAAAAAAACAAAATGTTTTTTTTTTATAAGTTACATACTGCAGCTTTAAGTCTAGTCTTTTCAAACTAAACCTCCTGCCGCACTGTCTACAAACACAGGCACAGACAAATGCTCTACTTGGATGGATCTCAGATGGAGTAAAATATTTGCTAAAACATAGGCTATTGCATTTCTGAGAAAGCCTATTTAATTTTACAGCACACAGACTCACATCCACTCATTCGTGCAGAACAGCAGAGATCAGGTAAACAAGTACATAAACCCACTGCACACTCAGACAGAGCAGAACATGTCACTAAATGATACAGAGGGGGATACGGAGGGATAGAGTGTATTCACATTTGTAAGCGAAATAGAGCGTGGGGGGACGACAGAGTGGCAAGAGTGTCCAGTGGGAGTCTGTGATGTGCAGCAGAGAGGAACTGTTCTGAGTCAAGTTTGCCCCGAGTCACAGAAAGAGGGGCACAGTACAAGGTTTTCTGAAGTATCTATCTTCTCACAGTTAAATCTTTGAACTTTTAAATGCAACAGGAAACAAAAATGAAAAAAATAAATATAAAAATGTGGTCATACATACTACACATGATGACGTTTCACAATATATTTAATGAATGTGTAGGACATACAGTATTTTGTCTTTCTGGTTGGCCACACACATGTGCAGGGTGAGACAGGAAGTACCGTAATGTACCGATAGTGACATGGTGTGCAAGGAGATAAGGCACAGAGACTGCCATATAACTGTGCAGAGGTGGTGAGAAAATCTAGACTTCAGAGTCAGCAGTAACACAAAATTAGCACATATTATAATAATTCTCTCTTCCGTTTAATGTTATGTACTTTCTGCGTGGGTCTTGTTCTTTTGGTATTTAATTCTTTTATTATTGCAATCCTCTGTTATAATAAAATATCTGCTTCCATAATTCCATATTAGCTGAAAGGATTTTGCTGCACAAGCAAAGACCTGCTGTACCTGTGATTAAAATGGTAAAACAGCACACAAAATCTTTGCTGAAACTTGGGAATCATTACAGAGATGAAGCTATTAAGGAAGGAAAGGTTTATGGGGAAAAGACTACTTAGTAAAAGGTGACTCACAAACACTCGAGTAACTGATGGTTTAGCTCATCCAGAAACTCTGAGTCATTGAAAATAATGTCTGAATTACTGATGAGGAAATTGAGGCTATGTTTAACCATGTGCATCCAGGTGGCAACAAAAGCTGTAAACACCTGTCTTCCTGTGTGCAGCTGAAAATCTTTGAGAGCAGGTGCAAACATCAAGCATTTGGAGAAACATTTTTAATCATGTTTGGGTATATTTGAATTATCTACTATATACTATAAAATCACTAACTTAATTATTTTGTTAATTAATCTATTTTATGGTTCAAAAATTGATTACAAATGAGACATTTAGAAAAAGCAGAGAAGTAAGCTGAAAATAATACTTTCACATCAGGTATTTGGAAAACACACCTAATATATATTAACATATTATTTAAGTCTTGAGATCTGCTCTGTTATGTGGCAATATATCATTATATCTCATAGTTTGTACCTAGCAGGTACTATTATCTTAATCTTCACTTTTTTTCTTTGTGCAGAGCTCATAGACAGTGCTCACAATGCCCTGTTGAAATGGCAGGTGTTTTTATGTAAAACTATGATACCAGGAGAAATTAATTCAAAGCCTTTTCCACATATACTTTAACATTTATCCTACACAATAACAAATTAAAAATGTAAGAACATTTAAAGTTTTAAAATGGCCTAGAGCCTGGGTTCTGCAGCCTGCAGCTCTCGGTGCTGCAAGTGTTCCTTTGGACCTTCCACAATGACTCATATTAACATTTTATAAAAATGATAAAAACCAACTCATATTTTTAAATATAGATATGAAGACAAATGCAGGATTAGGTAGTTTATCTGATGTTTTGTGAAATAATTGCATTGATTAGTAACAACAGTCTTCCAGTTTGAATTTACGCCTAGGCTTAATTTTTGTGCTTTTTCTTATACCTTAATAATTTGTGATGGACTTAAGAAGAATCCTAAAATATAAAAAAGGAAAAATAAATATAATTTCACTATTAAAACTCAAATTCTAAAGCAGGAGTTCTGAATGGTCAAAGAATAAACCATTATAGCCAGACCGTTTATAGAACCAGAAAAAGAGTTTCGCATTGGTCACATTTTCTGACATAAATGCGTCAATACCTTCGTGATTGAGTGAAAACCTGCATAGTGGGCACATTTATTAGAAAGTCTACTTTCTGCTGATGGTGCAGGTGCACATGGGTATGCATGTCCGTATTTGGCAACAATTTGAACAGATTTGTTTTACCCTCACTGCAGCAAGCTGTCATTGTCTAATCTCTAGAAGCCTCCAGGATAAAATGTGGAACCCAGAGACATGTTAAAGACAGCAAAAAAAAAAAGAAAGATAAAATCACCTCTAGAGGGTATGTCTCTGAAGGGAAAGAGTTTAATTTATGGGGATATTAAAGCGAGCTACGATTAGTTAGAAAAAATAGAGCTTATTTAGGAAATATTTATCTTAGATGTAAAAACATCCAGTAATAATACTGTTGTTTATTTCGTTTTTATAAATTTTGATAAAACATTTCCACAGGAATGTCGCCATGTTGTTCAAGCTGCAATGCGTTCTGGGTAAATGATGTGTAATGGTCCAACTGCCTGGCTCCTCCAGCCAAAACAGTGATGAGTGACGTTATTAAGCCTTTTTAATTTGAACCAGAGCGCATTGAAATCGGTCATAACGTAGAAATCAAAAGAGGTGATGAGGAGCAAGACCAAACAGAGGAAGAGGAAGAGTTGGCTGCTGCTGCCTTCAGCTTCATAAATAAAACAATGAATGACACTTACCTCTGGTCGGACAGCGAGATCCGGTAAGTACTTCTGCAGCTCTGTGTCCAGTTGAGCAACAGCAAGTTAGGGTTTGAACTTTGTTTGGTGTTGGTAGTGGTTTCTCATCCATTACTGGTGTTCCAGCTCTATTAGCATTTCCAGTAGTAGTAGCTACATTAGCACTGCTTGTCTTTGACGTTTCTCCCGGCATCTGTAGCCCTGTGTCTGGTTCGGCATCAACTGTGCTGCTTAGAGTACGGTGCGTGGCAACAAACCAGACCTCCATGATCAGATCGGTGATGTTACCGCAGACAGTATAGCTCCTGTTAGCAACTCAAAGAGCTTCTAGCTCTGCCTGTTTCAGTGGCAGCACAGCATTTATTTTTTGGCTCGTTAAGGTAAGGATCACCTTTCAGAGCCTTCGTTAGTTCTGCTGGTACAAATGAGAGTTCTGGAGAAATGTCCAGGGTCCAGATTAGGTCCTTTGGATGTTGTATTCATCTCCGGTTCTTGCACTGCGCTCTCCTCTTTCACACGGGAAATTATCCAGATTCGCCTCAATTTTTATTTTTATTTATTTTAGTTTATCACAGCCAATAGTGACACAACTACTCGGGAAAACTTAGCCTTCTTGTGTTTACTCTGTAGACTCCTGTACAGAATGGACCAAAACATGTCATCAACCCATCGGTGAAACAATGGCAGCCTCCATGGGTGAAAAATATAACAAAAGATGTACATTTTTGAAGTAATTATGAGTATCACAAACCGCAATTTTTTATGTCATAGGAAATTGCAACGTATTTACGCCAACATGTTCAGTCCTGGATCCTTTGAAATGTCTTCAGTATTATTTATTGATGTAATGTTACTATGAACACTCATAGTACAGCTGCCACAGTTTGGTGCCTCTAGTCAGATAAAAAAAATATCCTGCTTACAAATGACCATTCTCATGTTTAAAGGCCAAGCACAGTGTTTTTGCTTTGGAGCAAGGGCTTTATAGAAATGAGCAGAAGAGGAGCACTGCCAAAATGCCTGGTAATGATGACCCACAGGAGCTTGAAGACCTGCCTGCTTGTTTTTAATTAGTAATAAGAAAGATTCTGGGCTCTTATTGATCTACAGCAGTAATAGAAAAACCAGAGGCTGGATACAGTCATAGTAAAAAGGCAGTGCACTCTGTCCATTCAAAGGTTGGGTGGATACAGCACAAACATTGTACCCACAGTTGAGAAGTGATTCTCAAAGTCTAAATGGCACAGTTTTTATAGTAAACTCAGCTGAGGCTCAACCGAAAGTACCGTGGAAGACCTGAGCACCATCTTACTATTTTCTACGTCTCCTCTGGGCCTCCTTTTGTTGAGACTTAGTGCCAAATTTCAGTGTTCAGTGAAAAATAAAAACACCTGTTGGAGTTCACCAGCCAATCACAGGGCAGGACAAATAACCACCTACGAGCAAATTAGAGTAGCCTCAGCTGGGATTGGAAGTCAACCAAACTCCACATTTTGATTATTATGTGAGAATAGTCTTTGACTGGTAAATGTTCGCCTTCTTCTGTGAATCAAAAAAAGAAAGGGTGATGTAAGACAAATAGTAAACAGTTTCTCCGAGAATTTGCTAAAAGATTGACTTCTAAAAGTTTTTGTAACAAGATTCAGATATACGTTCACACATTCAATCACTAATATTCACGTTTTCACAAAATCCTTCTTCCAAAACCACGTTCAATCTTCTCCACGGTGAAGCAAGGTAGAATGGAAAAGGTAACGACGTCATGCCACTGCTGCCTGGCAACGCCACTTCACTGGAGGATAGAAAGTGCTTCATTGTTTTTCTGCCATTCACCACAGCCGTCTCAAGGTCCCTGCCTCTGAGGAGGAAGAATAAATTTTTTCCCTGTGTACATCTGTGCTTCTGTGAATCTGTGTGCATGCAAGATCAGACAGCATCGGTGGAATTTAACAAACACTGGAGGCTCTCAGGAAAGGAGCGTCCAAGGTCTCAGTGAAAGGGCATAATGGCTCCCCTCATCAATTTTATCTCTTGCTTCACTGGAGACTTTTAGACAAATATTTCAACTGCAGTGGGAGGGAGAGGCAGAGAAAGAAGAAGAGATGCAAACAGCTGAAGAAATTAAAACAATAAGAAGATATACTTTTCAAATAAATTCAGTATCTGGTCATGCAATGCTGCATCATTCAAAACAAACCTGTTACCTAACATAGAAATGGATCAATGAAATGTCACCTATCACCAGAGGCTTAGACTTGAATAGCAAATCCGATGACAGAATCTTCTGACTGTATACTGGGGCATTTTTTAAAGTATAAAAGCAGTTCATATGATTCTCTTACACTCCAGTGGTTTGTGAAATGATCCATTTTGACCCATGATACTATCTTCATTGTACAATCACAAGCTATTGTTCCATATAGCTGTGTAATGCTCAGTAATAAACATTAACAAAGGCGTGAAGAATCATCAAGGAGTGCATGCACACACATATTATCTGACGAAAGTAAAGCAATGAAGTGAGGGACACTTGAGTACTTGAAGCAAATTGCACCATGAGGATCAAAGCAGATAAAAGAAGGTCAAGGGAAAAGAAACGAAAGCACCATTCCATTTTTAAGCCCTTTAAAATAAGAACCAGGGCCTCCTTTTGACTGTCAAGGTCTGTAAATTGGAGCGGTGGTAAGAATATCCCTTATCTTCACTTGGTACCTATTCACTCTTTTGTGCTTGTTTTAGTTGTCTTCCAAAAAAAACCCAATGTTTTGGTCCTCTGTGGCTAAATCTTAATGCTTTTTAAAACAGCAGTGCTACAAATGTATTTACGAAGAATCTCAGAAAATACAATTTGTCAATAATAAAATCAGAGTTTGTGAAATTTTATTTTATCTTCATTTTGAGTTTGAAGTCCCTAAAAATGATGTTATCTTTGGAAAAAAACATTTCTAAGTTCAACCATGATTTTATATATATATATTTTTCATCAAACAAAGCTATTGGGTAAATTGGGATAAAGAAACATCCAAAGCTATTCAGACCTATTACATTATGAAACATCACCAACAGCAGGAAACCATCATAACTTTATTTTACATGTCAATAAATTGATGATGGCATTTTAACCTCTTAAAAGTAGAGCAATTTAGTTAAAACCTAGGCAGGTGAAAACATTAGAAACATATGACACACGAGACACACCTGGGAATGAGACACACCTGGGAAACAATCAAGGGGAAGACAGGACAACAAGGAGACTCGGGGACAACAGAAAACTCAAAATAAACACAGAAAAACACAGATCACGACAAACATCTACCCTCATTGAAATACAAAATAAGAATTGAGTACTAAAAAATTTTTTGTATTTTCTATTTCCATCACTCAAACATTTCTATTAATTAGAAGTCTTCACCCAAACAACCTATGCAACTTCAGCAACATGAACCAAATATTAATTAAATAAAATTATCAAAATAGAAAGTTAAAAAAATATAAAGTATTTAGAAAAAATATTTATTAATCTACAGCAATCTTAAGATTTTTAATATTGCTTTCTCAATTGATAGGTCTTCTCTTTTGCTTCACTTTTTAATCACAATTCTGCCAAAACTGAAATAATTTATTAGATATCAATATTTATATTATCTTTAAGAATAATAAGGTGATGAACTCTGTCAATGCTGGCTGCTGGCTGAACCGTGTGGGCGTATATCAGTCCCTCGCCATATAAATACGATTTTCTCTAAGTCACACATGGATCATTCGACTGGCGCCAAACTGGATATTTATGACCTTTGTTCACCTCTAAAGACCCGAACAGCATTTAAATGTTATTTTACTCCACTGCGCCCCCTAGGTAAATCCATCAGCTATATCTCCTCACTCCATTGCCCTATCTGCACCAGATTTTTTGTGCGTCATCCGGGAGCTCTGCCGAAGACGTTGGTGCATATCGCCTGGTGGATGGGCACGGAAACTGCGTGAGAGCTTCTGCGGTTTCGGGTGGGTGGCGGTGCCGGAACCCCCGCAGTGGCCAATAGGCCGGAGCGGCGCTTGGCTGCGAGGGCCGCTCGAGGCTGCTCGCAGCTTTAATTATTTATACACCTATGGTGTAACATAGGTGCCTTTAATGTTCTGTATTCCCTGAACACATTAATGCATTATATGCTATGTCTGGGATGGGATAATAGAGCCATGTAGGCATCGCTTGCTAACCTGCTTGGTCCATGTTGTCACTGACCTTAACCCTTCCACCACAGGAAATATCTGTTAATTTGGCTGCATCCTGTATCAACTTGTAATTTTTTCCCCCCCTTACATTATCCAACCCCTCTCATCTCTCTCTCCTTTCTGTATAACATATTGGCTAATTTGACCTAATACCTCCTTTTTTTATTTTTTATTTTTGCTTTCTTTTTAAAAGTGAGAGGGACTGCTCATATATCCCTTAGTATGCAAACTATCAGACTGACCCAGCTAACCCTCAGCTGTGAGGGTAACACTGCTGCTGCATTTTACGGGGTACAAAAACACATACCAACTACCGGCTGGTTCAACCTGGACCAGACTGGCTGATCGAGAAACCTCCAACCCACCCCTGCTAGAAGTGCAGAAAATAATCCACAGAGAATATCAAGTCATGAGTAAAAACATTCTCATTCATATTTTCATGTTACACTCAAATGGGAAGCTAACTGATGTTATGACTCACACCTGATGATTTCCTACATAATATTCTTGATTTATTCAACGTAAAAAACAATGGAACCTCAAAATATGAACAGACACAAAAAACAAATTTTCAGTGTGTAGCAGAGCATCTCAAAGATTTTTTTCCACAGTGAGCAACACTTCTGTGGCTCTCACACAAGCCAGCTTGCTCTCTTGCAATACTTGTTTTAATGCCACATGTTTCTTCTATAAGTGTGTGGCTATAACAACATGGGGTCTTACCAGTATAAAGGTACAGATTTCAAGAAAACTGGCTTGAAAATTGCTACAATTGCAAGTGCTGAGAAATTTATCACTTTTTGAGCTAATTTTCTCAGCTTGTTGGCTTTATCTCAATTTGTAAAGAGCAGAACAGATTAGATTTGTGTACCAGAATCAAAATAACAATAACATATTTATAACTGTGATGATAGGTAACATTATTCCAGCATATGGGTGCTTAGATACTTAGATTCTTGTGTAAATATGGCAGTACTGTGGTATCTTTATTCAATGTTATTACATGGTGAGACTCACCTTTTAGAGGTCTGCCCTTGCTGACATCCATGTTTTTCCTCCTTTCCATTTCTGCCACTATTTTTCTAGCAGAAAAGCAGGTAGTGGTGGAGGAAGTGCTTGCTTCCAGAACCATCAAAGCGGTGGGTGGATGTGTGAGCTGTTGTCTGACACTGCATAACTGTGCAATGAGAATGTTGTGGTTTATTTCCTTGCATTTTTTTAATCACATGTGCAGAAAAGAGTTAATGGACTTCATAAATTAAAGCCTTGAGACAGTGGTAAACGTACTAACGGTGCTTCTGAAGACCAAATGCCACTAAAATGTGTGAGTTATGATATGTGATGAGTCCAGAACTGATGGGAGTGCATCAGGAAGGGGCTTCTTCCTTCAAAAACAGGTGGATTTGTGTTTAATATTCATATAGTCTTTCAGTAATATTTCACTAAGCAATGGTTTAGCAATGTTATAAAATATGAGTAAAAGCTCCATTGTGCGAATAATGACTGTGACTTAAAGTGTTATGCACATTTCACATGCATGTGGACATAAAGTTGAAGTAAATTCATTTAACTTGCTTTATTTTTAAGGAAGGCAGTGAGGGTAATGCTTACATACTTAGACTTTGAAGACGCAAATAGACAGCGTGAACAAATTAAATTTGTATTTATAGAGTCCTCTTGCACAATCAGTGGAGCTGGTCTTTTCAAAATTTAAAAACTTAAAATCAGATGTCTTCATCCTTAATCTAGGTCTCTTATTAGTATTCCAAAGTCATCTTCAGGAGCTGTAAATAGCTTTAGCACATTGTTTAATGATCAAAGGTCACAGTCTTTGCTCATGTTGTCTGGGTTAATTGACCAAAGCTTTTAACTACAGCATGAATTTCTACTGAGATACCCAATTATAACGATGCAAAGCAAAGACCAAACAGTCCAAAATGGGTTAGAAATTTGCTCCATTATCTTTACTAATGATTACAATACGATGTGTCGAGAGGTTTAAAGCCTGGTAGTAATTTATTTTCAGTTAATTGCACTGAATAATGTCAGAATTATTTTTAGATCAATGTTATAATTATAGTGGAGCATTATTTTTCGGCGCAGGTCAACGATTGATTGTTGATGCAAAGAGAAAGTTATAAGTTCAACTGTATTATTTAAAAACAAACACAACGTTGAAGAAAGCATGAACAAGAATCCTAAACTCAATGTTTGGGAGTGGGGAGGTAAAAATTAAGGCTAAATAAAACTGCTGGCAGAGAATCTGAAGATCATAGTTAAAATTCAATCTCAGAATGAATTAAATGCTTTTTTTGGCCTGATTTTCAAGCTTGTTTTTGAATTTGAGATAAATGAAACAATGACTGAGTCATGTTAAACCCCACAAGACAAGATTTAGCTGACATCTTTGCACAGTGGAGGTTTGTCTTTTATGATGGTTTGACATGTTTTAGTCATCTATTATTAAACTGTACATTGGGAGGGAACAAAACGCCTTTTATTTATTGGTTGACTGTAAGCCACAAACGTCTTACTTGTTGAAGGCAGAAAAAGTTATCTAAAATAAACTGCAAATAAAAATGCAATCAACATGTGAATAAGCTATAACATATTGATCTAACATGAGGGGTTGCCTTTGAAATGTCAGTATTTTCCCCATTTCTGTTCATTGCTACTGGCAAAGAAACTCCTTAAAGGATAGCAACTTTTAAAAAAAAAAAAAAAAAGAGACCCTATGCACCCTGAATATTTATTTTTCCTAGGAGTGCCAAGTTGACAATAAAACTGAACTCCAATGATGAATAACATCTCCACCCCACAA
Organism: Alfaro cultratus; assembly: GCA_903066825.1. NCBI lineage: Eukaryota > Metazoa > Chordata > Actinopteri > Cyprinodontiformes > Poeciliidae > Alfaro > Alfaro cultratus. The sequence goes on along the minus strand of CAEFZX010015846.1, from coordinate 34,788 downwards.
TGAAATACAAAAAGCATTTCACTGATTTATAGGAGCAGTTAAAAGCATCCTTTTAGCCTTCCATCACAGAGCATCGTTCTGAATAATAATACATGTGGTTTTTACCCATTCTGCTACATCAGAATCAGATAAATAGTAAAGTAAATAACAAAACAACACTTACAGTGTACATTAATTTGCTTCAGGCTTATAAGGTCACTGTTTCGTTTATTTATAAAACAATGCAGGGTTTGGTGGACTGCCATAGTTGCCAAAAGTCAGAAGAAACGTCAAAATTGATTTTAAAACCTCTAGTGGCTGTATTGTTGACCTGGTCTGTTCACTTTCTTTAAATTACATTTGTATAAAAACTTCCTGTTTGGGGTTTTAAAGCGATGTGATTAAAATAAAGTGTTTAGGGAGGCATTTAGCAGCTATTTACAACATCAATTAGTGATCGGTAGATGGCGGGAAATACAAACAAAGCTTAATCTCCATCTATTAAGACACTTCAATTACTCTGCAGTTTCTCGTCAAGTAGGTGGTTCAACAATGAGAATCACTAACTAAGCATCAATAAGCTGACTTTTTTTAATCTCATGCTGTGCTATGCAGGGGCTCTGTCTGCACTGATGAAGCTTCACTCACTTCAAAATAATTGCTCTATAACTTGGAGACATTCAGTCCCTTTGCAAAGTGAACTCAGCCATCTTTATATAATAAGGCAGGTCCAATGCACAGGAAGTCATTTGTAAATGACATTTTGAGGGTTTTGATAAAAATAAAAACTTACAGGTCTTGTAACCAAGACAAAGAGCATGGACATAGAAACAGGCAAAAAGGACAAAAGAATCCAGCTGTGAACAACGAAAAACCAGGAGGGTAAATACTGAGGCAGTTTTGGAAAGTGTCCAAAGTACCTGATGAATTAATCAATATGGAGCAGGGAGAAAACTTTGAAACTGGAGGAGGAGATTAATTAACACAGATGACTAAAACTCAATGATCTGTGTTCCCAAAGAGGAAAACACATGACAACAATCTAAAATAAATTAAACTGAACAAGGAAGAAAACACAAAAACTATTATGGCAAATAATAAACACAAATGAACTTAATATAACAAGACCTATTGAACATGGACATAGAAACAGGCAAAAGGACAAAAGAATCCAACATAAAGAAACAAGGAAGTGATAAAAAACAAAAAAACGGAAAAGAAAGTCAAACCTCAAACACCTTAGGACCATGACCATTGAAGTACTTTTATTTTATTTCAAAAGCAACATTTAGTTTCCCTTGGCAGGAGTCCATCTTACATCTTGGCTTGATGGTTTAACATTGTTGTCTAGATGTTGCCACATTGACTTCCCCCCTTTATGTTGCCAGTCTCAGTTATTTCTTTTGTTTTGTTCTCTATGTAATTTAGTTTTCTTTCTTTAAGAAAACTTTGTTCCCATTCTTGCTTGATAAGTTGCAAAATATCAAATGTTCCAGCAGGCCTTTCTTGCCCTTTTGAAATTTTCTTCTTGTCTTTTGGATTTCTTTTTGTGTGTAGTTGACAGGCATTTACAGCAGAAAGGTCAATTTGCCATTTTTGTTTCTGTTTGGACAGAAAAAATGAAAGCGGTGCAGGGGCTGCAAAACCAACACTGTTCCACAATACAGTAAATTCCAGAAAGAAGGGCAGAGGGAGGAAAAACTGAGAAACAATAAAACATTGGTCCACCAGTAAACAAAAGGACTTTATGAAAAGACACCCAACTAACAAGTCAAACAGGAAACAACTAATTTCATCCCTTCACCTTTTTTCATCTTTATAGCTTAATCTTGGAAAGCTTTTATTGGGGGGTGTAAATAAAATGTACCATGGGATGTTTCATGCAAATCAGCCATTAATTTGTACCCTCCTAAACACATTTTATACATGAGTATGAATATATCACATGGTTCCCTTTTGCCTGATAAAATCTTCACATTTACCCTACTGCCTCCAAGAGAAATACTTTTAATTCAAAAATTAAAAGCTGCCACCAATTCTTTTGGAGGGGAACCACTTGTTTGTTCTACTAGTGTGTTATCTACTACCCTCCCTTATGTTTTTTACCAGAAAGAGGTCACTCATTGTAAATCTGGGTTTGGTCAGAGGCCAAATTCAGTTGTATTTACAACTTTTAAAAGTTTTATACAGTTTTAAAACAGTGTTAATAATAAATAAACTAAATGTGAGACTCAGACATGATGTCTATTTTCCGTGGTTGTGGTGATGTCAACTTAAAATAAACAAGGCCTTCATGAAAACAAAATGCTGCATGATTGGCAACATATGTAGCTCCATCATGGCTGTTATTCAAGCATTTCATGTGATTTTTGTCAAGTTATGAGATACTGTTTTTGCCAGGCATTCTGGTTAAGAGAAGAATGATTCCACTATGATCACTCCCAAGAAATAAAATTTTCATAATTTCAAGGAATAAAACATTCATTATTATAAGAGCAGAAGACCATTGCTTTACCTTTTAAGCTAGAGCTCAGAGAAAATATCAGTTTATCTCTAAATGTGAATAAAAGTCACAGAACCTCCCTTCAAAGTTTGACATCAAATATCTTCACTCTAATATCTGCATTTACTATTTACTTCTACTACTATGTAGTCCGGACCCTTTTCTGTTTCTTACAGCTCAGCTGAATATTTTTTTAAAGAACTAAAGTTGGTTTATTTCTAACTGACAGCAAAGAAGAGTCTCCAAACTGCACAAGTTGTCAAAGGTGAGCTGATGAGCGCCTCAGGTGACTGTCCATCTTAGAAACAATCTCACTGTGGCAGCTGTTGAGTGTTTCAACAACTGATGGAAAGTCACTCTTCTCTGAGGCCTTTCTCTTGAAGTACTGCACAATCACAATCCTCCACAGTGGGTCAAAAAAAAAAAAAGTCCCGACTCTGCTTTGGAGTTTTTAGCTCCAGGGAAAAATGGAGAAACAAAAGCTATTTTCGAAATGGCCAGTGAATATAAAGCATATTTGTCTCACTCTAAGTTATTTTGGCATAATGCAGTGTAATTTTTAATACCAGGGAGACGGTTTTTCTGCCTTCTGTTTGTGTAACAAGCTTTGAAAAGAAAAGCTTTGTAGATTAAATGTTAAATTTATCTTATTTTCTTATTATCTTTGTTTTATTCACATAGTATGAAAGAGTAATTCATTTTCAATGTCTATTGAGACAGAAAACAAAGATATATGTGACCATTAAATGCAAACAATCTGGAGATGGATCTCACTCTGAGGTGTTATCTTTGCTCCCTATGAAATCTAAGAAAATCTAACCAGTGTTTTCATGTCATGTTGTAATGCCCTGCCGCATCAAAGAACACATATTCAAATTTGTAGACTGCTTTGTATTATGCATGCATTCAACAAGGCCATCATTTTCACATTTTACTTAGCTTTAAAGGTTAAATAAATGACATTCTAAAAGCCAATGCAGTACCAAACCACTGTTTGTACAGTGCATACAAATTTATTTAATGCCATTGTTTTAGAAATATAATATTAGTGTCCCATGGGATGAGCTGCTTTACTGTGCAATGTGACTGCATGTTTGAGTGGGAGAAAATGCTTCTTCTTTAGCAAATACTCTTTTGTATTTGCGACAAGCTAACAAAATGGAGAGGAAGATAACAGCTTTTTTTTCCAGTTGGAGAGGGATGAACACACACCAACACACCTGAAGCAAATGGCAGAATTAACCCCTCAGCATGTCATCACGTTCTGCAGAGGCTCGGTAATGAGCCATTCATTTCATTCATTCATGTGCTCTTACATACAGGTTGGCTACGTTTTTTTTCCAGAGACACAATAAGGAGTTCCATCTTCTACTGAGGAGAACGACCGATACTCACTGCTCATCCACATTCAAAGGGAGATAAGCCTTTACATCATGTTCTTAGATTATGGTGGTAAGTTGGGTGGAGCAGGCATGTCTGGTTTGTCTTTTGAACAGAGGGTGATGGAGCAAGGAAAGCATAATTACTTTAGCAAATAGAAGAAAACACTCAAAAGGTTTATGTAGGATTGACTCTGTTATAAATAGCTGATTATCAGTCAGTGAATGGTTGGTTGTAGAAAATCTTCATCAAAAGCACAACAAAGGGATGATTGCTGTCAACGTATGAAGACTCTACCAGGTGAACCACACCCTCTAGCAAAGATCCTCTGTTCAGGAAGGAATCCACACAACCACATGAAGCCCCAAAGGAAAAAAAGCATTTAAATACCCATATGTATAAAAAAAAACCCCTAAAATATATAGCGGTCTATGAAACTCAGTGCTTTGACCTCATCCCGTAAATGGAAGACACTTATTATCAAGCTTATTCTGCTCAGCTTCCTGTGTGACATTTACAAGTGGTCCAGTTTTATAGTGTTTAGTTAGGCATATGAAACACCAATTGAGTCAGCAAATTTGCACAGTGGCTTTGCATTTCAATTTTAATTTAAAATCCAAACATTTATTTTGGACCACAAGCCCAGAGAATATTGATCATAAAATCTTACTGTAACAATGTGTGCACAAATCACATCACTTGTGTGCCCTGATTTAAATATGTTTAACAAAATATGCTTTAACATTTTGAAATATAATGTTTTTAACTCTTTCTGTAAATTTACATAGTTTAAATCGATGAGTCCTAGCAATGTGGATCATTTTAGGAAAGTATCCAATTTGTGGCGTTCGTTTGATACCTCCTAATAGTTCAAGAGGCATGTGGGAGCATGTGCTCTCTTTTCTTCACATGTGGTATCAAAGGAATACAGTGTAAATTACTTCTCTGCATAGTAATGTAATGCAATTAGTCTGCTGGAGTGAGTTGCTCCTCTTGGGGGATAAAGCAGGACAAGCTCATTTTGGCCGCCAGTTTGCTTGGTTAAATATTGATGCCCTCAGAGCTTTCTCAGACCATTGTTTTGACTGAATGCAATGTTGCCAAAGTTGGGTTACATGGAGCATCTAGAGCTTTGTAAACAGTCAGTCCCTGGTGCTCTGGCTAACCTGTGATTTGTGTCAGTCAGTCTAATCAGATATTATAGCCTTTTTGTTCACCATACTGCAGAGCCAACCAATGGGGTCTGTTTGATTGATAAAGGCTCAGTGCACTTGTCAGTCAAAGCGCCTGTATGTACCTCGTTGTCAAATCATCTGGTTCTCCTTCTCAGTTTCAAGACCTTTTGGCGTGTGTTTTTCAAACTTCTTAGCCGTCTCCTTCAGGAGCGAAGCAAGGGCTAAAATGCACATTTATTGTTACAAATCAGATACCTCGTGTAAAGAATTTTCTATAGTTAACAAGAATAACATAATTTTGAGACGATGGCATGAAAATCTGCACAATCTTTTCCATTTTTAAACTCCAATTACCCTGGTTAAAGGTTACCTTGGAGAACATTTAGTCTCAAAAGCATTCAACCCACAATGGCTCATTTCAACTGATGGAACATTTCTACTCCATCATTTCATGTGACACAAAAAAAGGAGAAACAAATCCCATTACATCTGTTGGGTGGAGGCATCCTTCTCTCTACTGAGGATTTCCATATCTTCTTTTAGTTTCACTGCCATAGAGAAAGTGCCATCATCATTCCATTTGACACTGTAGCATAAGAAGAATTGCACTCCTATTGGCTCACACATGCACCTCATCACACACATGCCTTGTGTACTTAAAATATCAAAATGACCCTGTAGAAAGGTTTGCTCTGGATGGCTAATGACTGACTCATTACCTCAGCTTACTTGATGCTTGAAATGGAACTGACAGCTTGGCCTACTTTCTGACCATGACACTCACTTCACAGTGACAAAAATATGAAAATTTATTTTAAAAATGTTGAGGAAAAACTAGCATTTCACTTCCTGATGTAGTAGAAAACATAAGAATTCAACACACTTCATCCCAGTGCACATGTACTTTATACAGAAAGTGACACATATTCAACTACAATATCCCCTTTAAGATATTTAAGATGTGTAACATATGTCTCATGCTTTTCAATACTCTAAAATGGAAATGAGTGTGACAGGAGTGTTAAGAAAAACTTGCATGGCTCTTTTTGTTCTGCAAAGCTTTGAATAAAGCTTGCTGACATTAAAGGATAACGTCACTAGCTGAATAATAGGTTTCTGCTCTTATCTTAAAGTTTGAGTAACACATTTCAAGAAGATGATCTGCAAAAACCATTAGTCTGAAACTTCATTTTCCCCCTCAGATCGCAGTCATCATAATTACACTTTTCATACAGGAACTAAAATTATCTCCACTATTACGGCATACATCTGAATTCCACGTGTAGATGGAAACAGGATGAATGATGAAACATCTGACACTCCGATTATTTCTACGTTGGGATAATGGCAAGGTGGGTCATGCATTCTGCAAGCTGTGATGTAGCTATGAAAATTAGGTTTTACTTTCTCAGTTTGTCACAGTGTGTGTGGCGTTGGGGAAAAAAAATAAAAAATCTGCAGAAGCAACAGCGCAGTAGCTTCTCTGTGTGCTAATGTGAAAGGTGTGATCGCATAGAACGTCAAAAAATTTGACAAATATAAAAAAGACACGGTCACTTTCTGAGGGAGACACAGCTTAGCTGAATAAATAAAAAGCTGAGAAAGCTGTTCAGTCAAACATGAAGGTGTGTGCTGACAGGCTACATGTCTTCCTATGTCCTAAAGCTGAGCACCTATGTCCCCCTGAATGACTTCTTCCTGTTTTCTGCACTCACAAACACAAAGTTTCCATAGTTGTAAAGGCAATCATGCATCTAATTATTTTCTAACATGACAAAAGGGGTAGTGTGAATACTTTTAAAAGCAATGATTATGTGAGCGCCTCTATGCACACACTTTAAATACATCAAAATGTGTTTTTTATTAAAACTGTCTTGTCACTATTTAAAGCTAGGAATCATATTAAATCTTGAAAGTATGAAACAAGTAAATGAAACTCAACATTCTGTTTTTGAAGCTGATAATTAATCCAAATAGTTTTTTGTGTCATTCCTCTGAAACAAAATGAGACTGTAAGTGACATCTAAAAATTTGAATAACGAAGTAGCATCTTATACTGTTCACGTTCATGAGGCGACATAAGCTCAGCAGGTAGGGGTTCAAATCCCACTCCATCCGTCTCAGCCTCTTTGCTGTTGTGTCCTTGGGCAAGAAACGTCACCAGCTTTGCCTGCCGGTGGTGGTCACCGGGCCCAAATGGGAAGCCTCGCTTCTGTCAGTCTGCTCCAGGGCGTGAATGTGTCTATGACTGATTGTAGTATAAAGAGTTTTTGGAGTCTTTTTTGTCTTGATTAACTGCTGTACAAATACAGGCCCTTTACTGCACCATCTGACAATCTCCAAACTCAATCAGGGATTGTTTCCTCGACAAAGAAGGGCTTTTTGTGGGAAAAGTGTTGATTAAGCATGTGGCAACACAAAACATGCAAGGAGGATAGATAAATAGACTGAACTTACAAAATTCTGATTGCAAGATGACTACTCTTCCCATTGAGCCACATTCTTTTAATGCAGGTATTACTGTCTTTACGCATGTCATTAAAGTTGTGTCTGTCTATATTATTAGATGTATGTGATATATGTTTTAATATATCACATTCTGGAAAGACATAATGCTGATCCAATCCAGCACATAGTACCTGGCACATTTTTTAAGTGATTCCTGGGCTTCCTCTCCTGTTTCTCTTTCACCTCCTCCTGTCCCTCTGCATCCATCTCTTCCTCCTCCCCCTCACTCCTGCTCTGACTGGTATTATCCTGTCACTATTTAACAACTCCCTGATCACAGCTGACACTGTTGTTTGCTACTTAACAGCAACAGTAATATTAAACCTTTACAGCACCTTTGCATAGAATTTATGATGTTAGATCACAAATACAATATAAAACAACCTTAAAAGTGCATGAATAAAGTACTGACTTATTTTTTATTTTTCCTGAGTCGGTTCAAAATAAAGCTATAGATTGAAAAAAAAAAAACATAACAGGACAAGTAGATGTTTAGCTTGTATATTCCGACAGTATTCTCTAAAGAAATGTGTCCCTTTTTCTGGTCAGGAAGTATGGATAGATTTTAATCGCTCAAGCAGATTCTTTATTTCTGCACCTATGATGTAACATTGTTGATAGGATGCTTTTAATTTTCCATATTCTCCAAATTGAAGAATGTGAATTATTATAAGTTACAAATATGTAATCCATTTCCCTTTGGGATCAATAAAGAATTTTTGAATTTGAATCCATAAGCACAAACACATTATAAGTCTGGGATGGGATGATAACTTGTAACAACAAGTAATAACAAGTAATAACAAGTCGTGCTCCTTGGTCTTGTGTCGTCTCTGGCCTTGGCTCCTCAATTACGGAAAATATCTGTTAAATAATTCATGCATGATGTATCTGTGAATAATTGCTTTAATTTTGTACGTACTTATTATTTTTCACTAATTATGGATTGTTTAATTTACACAAGTTTAAGCAGCCAATAACAGAAGATCACAAAGAGACCAAATGATAGTACGACCGAGTTTCTGAGTTACTTGAGGGTATTTCTTTTAAATTTATGATAAAAAGAGAAGTTTGGGCAGGGACTTTTTTCAAGCATATAACAAGGCTCTTCTACAAATTACCCTTTTGGTGATTTATGAGAAATATAGGTAGCTTTCGTGGTATTTATTGTATTCCACTCATAAATCCCAGCCTGTCTATGGTTGTGCCTGAGAGAATGACCTTCTTAAAAATGTTCCCATTTACAGCCTCTTGCAATGCGCAGAGTGTTTAATAATACATTATTTTTCAGTTAAGAAATAATCAATCAACGTCAAACAGTAAAAAAGTTACATCCTTTTACTTCATGATAAAAAATGAGAAACAAAGCAGACTTAAAAGCGATAGAATATTTTCCTTCATGCATTACACAAGGACGTCTGGCCACCTCTGCGTGATTTCTGAGGCATAACGCAGCACACGTTAAAGTCAACCTGCTGCGGTTATGCCTTGTGCCGCCAAGTAAAGTAGTGACCGCCCAAAGCACTGAGGGTAAGCCGACTTCGGCAGTCAATGCGACCATCCGCCCACACCATGAGACTGTGCTCTTCTGATGCATATCATTTCAAATCATTAGCAAACATGGGTCACAATGAAGATTGCTGAGACAGAACAGATCACTGGACTTGCCCTGAGAATGGTTTTTACAGCAGGAGTGAGTAACATATAGCACTGTATTTCAACAGTGATGAGCTCCACTACGCACCTGTCGAGGTTCTCTACTGCTGCTGGCTTCATCTATCTTAAAAGTGGGCTTTGTTGTTACAGGTTTGTTGTTGTTTCTCATTTTTAGCAATCGGTTGTTGTGGCCACTTCAACAATGGAGACATGAAAGTAAAAGATTAGCAAGGAAGTAAAAACCTTTGAAAATGTCTCCTTTGTGGCAAAATTTTAAGCTTTCAGATAAATAAGGAAGTAGAAGGACTCGAGCTCTCCTTTGAAACTAAACCAAATGAACCAGTTGTGTATTATTTCAATCAAATGTTCAACAACTTAATGCTTTTAGACAATTGAATAAAATATACAAACAGTAGGATATAAAAACTGCTAAAGAATAGCAAAGAATCAATTCATCTTTACCCGAGGGAGAGAAACTGAAAACAAAATAAATCCTTAAAAGGACCTAAAATATGATGTACATCAGCTTACCTGAAAATGGATTCAACAAAAGCTTCTGCAAACAAGTAAACTTTATCTCCATAAGCAAACATTTGATCAAAGCAGTGCTAAAATGGGGATCAAATGTCAATGCACAGGCTCAACCAATAAATGCAAAGACACAGCAGTAACTCCTCCAGGAAATGACAGGCTGCCTTGACTAATACATTATTTGCACTTCTATGACATGACTGCAACTCCCTCTGCAGTTTGATTGGTGCATGTGGCAGAGGCACCAGACAATCAATCATATTAGTAATTGGGATGAAAGAGCATTAATCCTTGATGAGTTGACAACTGGGAGAGGCAGCTTTTAGGGGAAAATGTATGACACAAAAGCAGAAGAATGCAAGAAGTTTGTCAAAATACTTTTGATCAAACTGCTTGTCGAAGTCAACAATGCTTTGTAGCTTCAATGAAGAATAGCAGGAAACAGTCCAAGGTTACTGCAAGTTTGTAAGAAAACTGTCATCGGTCAACTTTGAATCTTCCTTGTAAAGTGTTGTGTGGTAAAAGGAAAGCAAAAATAATATTGTCCATCTAGGGACAAATGCTGCGAATTAGCTGTTGCTATTGCACTATGACGCAAACATGGGACTGTTGTTTTGTCAGTGTGTCTATGTTGATGTGCGTCTGTCCCTATCAAAGAAACTTAAAAATAAATAAAATTCTTTGATCTAGTCAAGTCAAATTTATTTGGATAATACATTTTAGCAACAAGGCAGAGGCAAAAACTTCTGTACTATAGCCACTGTAGATATTGAAGGTAATAAATTGCACTGTGATTACAGGGTTGGCAAGATGCGTCAGAGCAAGTCAATTTCAGAAAGAAAGGCCTAAAGAGAAAGAATTAGACATTGGATAACCACATCAAATGTTTCAAAAGATTGATTAAATTAATCAATTTGAGGGTTTGTTTGAAGGTCTTTTAAAAGAAACTAAAATCTGGGATTGCAAACTCTGAATTCTTATTAAGGAATACAAATCACAGCAAGAAAATGCTAGAAACCTCTCTTAATGGGTGAAGATTTCTTTTCAATATCCATGTTTTCAACAACCACTTTCAGTGACTGTCATAGTCAGGATTTTTGAGAGGATTCTTTCCCAATTGTCAAAGAGTGAGAGGCAGAATACAAGACAGATTTCTTGTCCATCACAGGGTGTAAAACAGAGACAGACGCATACAGAAAGCCAAACCAAGGTCCAATTTAGAATCAACACAACCAAAAATCTGAAGTGTAAAAATTATGGTAAGGAACTCAGGCACGTGAAAACACAGCATGAAATTGATTTACTTGTTTTAATTGCTAAAGATTTTCTAAATTATGTGCCAGAAATGACCACTAATAATTCTGGCTCAATACGTCTGTGATGACATTCTTTGTTTCATGTCGTGCATCTAAACACCTGTCATATCTGGAGTGCTTCTATGAAGGATTTATTTCATTTAGCTCACTTCATACTGACAGGTGAGGACAATGCTATTTGAACTTAGTCATGGAGTAAACAAGCCACCTGCCTGAAATATGGCACTTGTTCTTAGTTGAAAGAAGAGGTAGACAGCTAAATGAGAGGGAGTGAAGTCTATTGCAGACATTTGGAAATGTATTTGTCTTGAACATTTGCTGTGTCTTTCCTTTTTGTCATCTGAATAATAAGACAAAATAAACTATGGGCTGGAAAATAGAAACACTTTTTATCCTGAGTGACAAAAACTGTGATTTTGGTTTGATATCAGAGATGTTGACCCAGAATCAGATCTGAATTCTGATCACCTCATTTTAAGTAACTTTGAGGAGACTAACCCTAATCCTTAAATGAGTTGTTCCATGCCAAAAACACAAAATTTGTTTTGGGACATTTTAAGTTATTAAAATGAAGGTCTTGCTTGCTAATTTTATTATGCAAATTCACATATTGATGTGGTAAAGATCGCTTGCTGCTGTTTAAGCTGAGCATTAGAATAGGAAAGAAATTGAATTTAAGTGCATTTGAAAGCCAGTTTTTTGATAACCGGCTAGTCTGAGCATTTCCCTATCTGATGTGCGGGATTTTTGCACACAACCAGTTCTCGAGTTCACAGAGAACTGTCCGTAGAAGAGAAAATATCCAGTTGAGTTGCACTTGTTGTGTTTACAAAAATACCTCTTCAGGGGTCACAAAAGAAGGGTCAGACTTATCTGAGATAATAGAAAAATAACAGTTCTCAAATAACCACTCAGTACAAGAGAGATATGAGAAATGTCATCTCTGGACATACAACTTGTCAAAACATAAGGACATATAGCAGGAAACCAGTGTACAGGGTGCCACTCTTGTCAGCAGGAAACTCAAGAACACCCAAGAACTGCAACTACAATCCACACAGGCTCACCAAAATTGAACAATAATGAATTATAGTGCACAACGAAACTTACACTAACCATTTATCACCAGACTGGTATTTATACTTCACCGGAGGCATGAACAAAGAAACCAAACAGGGAAGGATAGATGTGAATTATGTAACAAGAGAATTTCTAATGCCATTTAGCTTTTAGATCTGGCTGTGATGCACATGTTGATGAATGCTACTTTGTAATCATTAAATACTGCACCAGACCGGGTAGAAAACCTGTTGTACTCCTTAAAACACACAATCAAACACACAATCCATCTGGTTGTGATGCACAAAGAGACCAGAGCGATGGGGAAATAAATACTGGGCAGAACAGAAGTGTCTCTTCATAAGGAGAATCAACATGACAGCTTCTTGGGGCTCTCAAAGTTGCCACATCATTCTAAACACACTCAACATAAATAAGAGTTGTTATTGACATGTATGGCTTTTAAATTCCCAGACACCTCGTCTGGTTTATTGTGTTTTGTGGTTTTAGCCAATGACATCATGTCTGGATGTTGTAACAATTTACTTTGCCACCTAAATGGCAGCTGTCACTTTGAGTTTTTTTATTGGCTTCAAATACTCCCTGGAACCCTCAAGCTAAATACATTTACATGCTGCTGAATAAATGTCAGAGGGTATCTCTTTTTGCATAACATTTGCACATGTTTATCTATGCATTTGCTACACAGCTTTGTAGGTGTCCAGACGTGCATCATTTAGTACCAACAGGGAGGTGTCTGATTTCAAATGTTATTCTCCAGCATGACAGCAAAGAGACTTGAAAGCATCTGCAGGACTCCTATAGAGCCTTGATCTCAAGTGTTATGGGTTACATGCCGAGACGCCGAGGAAAGTTAAACAGGAAAAACTGTTTTTTTCCACTTTATATGCCAGTTCATTTGATAAGCTGTTCTCAAAATTAGACCAGGAGAAAATATTCAATGTAACTTTCCAGATGCAATTATTTGAGCTGACTGCTAATATTAAACAAATACATCTTCTCTTTTAATGTCTGAGGACATTGGACCAATATGAGTTTTACACTGTTATTTCGGTCATCGCACCCCTTTCTTGTTGTATAACTTCAAATGCCATCTCTTGAGTCATCTTGAGACTGAATTTCTAGCACAGTTGTTGTTGCACAACAAGGCAGTCCAAGCTTTGAAACCCAGACTGGTACCTTTACCTTTTCCCTAAATGAAACTCATTATATAGATTAATTACTCAGAAGGACTTCTTCCCCTTTCTGCATCGCAATGACCCGGTCTGTCAACAAATTGCTGTACAAACAGTAGAAGCGTAACTGTGAATCTTGCCATTGATTTCCCACAATTACAACTTACAATAATTGTCATCAAAACTTTATCCATAGTTTACAACAGAACAACCCGCCAGAGTGATATTGACAGCATGATTAGGAAACTTGCTCGTCTTATCCACACACAATGACACAATGCCCTTTGTCACCCATTATTAAGATGTCGTAGCATTTTTTTCAGATCAGTCTTTAAATGCAATGTCTTGAGCTCAGCCTTACATCTGTGGGCCAGAGAGGAAACATGCTGCTGAGTAAGTCTGGTTTAGAATCATGGCAGCAAAACAGCCAGAGCCAGCAAAATGCTAAAAACTGCAGTTTTTCCCAAACAAATCATGCCAGTTGAGTAATGCTGTTAGATGCAGACAATGTTAGCTAAATGATAATTAATCCCTGCCAATCGCTTTAAGCTTGCTCATAAGAATACCAATGTTGTCTATGCTCAGAGGGAGACAACAACTAGTGACATTTACTACATTAACAATATTTTGTTTTTTTGTTATAATGTACTTTAAGAGTAGTTTTACTGTCTGCACTTGTTTTTAACTTGAATAATATTAAAATGATAGAAAGATTAGTTTAAAAATCTAAATGTGAGGCACTACATAGCTCAGTGGTAGAGCAGAAGCACCATATGCTGAGGCTACAGACTTCAGCACAGGTGACCCTGGTTTGATTCCCAGCTGCAGGCCATTCACTACAAGTCTTCTCTTTCTCTCTCTTTCCTTGTTCCTGTCCAGTTACTAACGAGTAAAAAACACTAGAGAAAAAAACCTAAATGTTGGTCTACAAAGAACATAAAGACCTGAAAAGAAAAATCAATAAAATACTTCCCAATGTGCTGCACTTGCGTAAATAATGACCTGCCATTTTAAATAACTATTTTGACTGATAGCTGTGTTTTTCTGTTGCTCAGTTTCATGATTTCACAGTTGAACAAATGTCTGGATAATAAATGGAAAGATTATACAGCTATAACAATTTATGCTCGTAAATCAATGTTGATGATGTTGTCTACATGAGCTTCAGATGTAAAACACAAGTTTGAAAAATGTATACTTTGTGCAAACATGTTAATGTGTGAGATTTGGGATCAAGGGAGAACTGAATTTACCAAAAAAAAAAGAAAAAGAAAAGCTTATGAGACTTGAAGGGGCCTGTGTCTGAATTAACTAATTTAGTTGTTGATGGGTCAGTGGTGTTAATGAAAGTTCAATAACATTTTCTATATTTGCTCTGTTACCTGAAGCTGTCCTTCCTTCACTTATTTTAATCTACCCCCTGCATCATGTTTTTCTGACCCTGCGTGTTCCCTCTAGCCAGGTCTAGCTGCTGTTTTGTCTGTCCATTACACATCACTGCCTCCCTGCTGGTTTCAGCAGACCTCTAAACAATTTACCTTCTCTGAACAATTTGCCTTCTCTTCCAGCAGCAACTCCAATAACAGGTGAACTGGTTGAACTTTTATACTGAGTTGTAACACGTCGTTTAGCCTTCGTTCGCAATGCTCAAGGAATATCAATTTGCATTTGTTGTGTGCCTTACTTAAGGTAAAACCACTACATTTATGACTTTGTTTAATATAGAGGACTGAATTATTTTGCACATCAAGTGTGAAAGAAAAAAAACATGGGCCAATGTCACTGAACAACACAGGCTCACACACGCATAGCATCAGCTCACCATGCAATGTCACACTTGTCTGTAAGAATTAAAATCAAAAGTTAAACCAGAGGCCAAAGCTTCACCACACAAACGAGCATACAGTCCACCCACCACACCAGGAGTTCCCCATTACATTTCCATGAGCTCGGCTCAAGCAAAGGCCCACTATAAATAAATAAATAAATAAATAAATAAACAAGTTGTGCTTCTCAGTTAGACTACATACAGTCATTATGTTTTATTTCAGTTTCCTTAGGAGGTGATGTGTTTGTTGGGCCAATTTCACTATGTGTTCTTCATTCTGTGTCTAACGCCTTTGGATCCATTGTAACCTTTCCAACACTGCCTGTGTCTCACCATCACTTACTCAGCCACTGTCATAACAGACCCTGTGTCTTTGGTTAACACCAAAGACGCAGGGTCACATCTAGAGTGTTGGCGCCCGAAGCCACTCTGTGCTGCATTCCAAAGTCTTCTGACAAATCTGGCAGCATGTTTAACGACAGCCATGAAGCAAGTCAGTCCCAAATATTCCCACAACATTTCAATTACTGATGAGAGACAGCAACTTTATTGGCGCTCTCAGTCTGTCCTTTCATGTGTGCCTTCAATTGTCTCCTCAAACTCTTTGTCACTTTACTTTTAACTCTCTAGAACTCTCTTTCTTTCTGTCTATGTTTCCAAAGAACAATCAATATTTTCTAATAGACTGAAGACATGACTGAGTAGAGATGTCAGTTTTCTACAGGCTGGAACAGAAGCTTATTAATCACTGAAAATGTCTTTTTAGTATTTTGCACCTCACAGCCTTAGTATGAGCCTGCAGCACTAGATGACTGCAATGCGAATTGTTGTTTTTATGTTCTAAATGAGAATAGTGAAAGCAAACTTATTTCTGCTAATCAATAATAAGTATAAAAACGTTTTTATATCACTCTTTAAAGCTGTATTGTTATATCAATTCAGTTGAATAAAATGATTTATCTGTCATCCTTAACCAGTTTAATCCCAATTATTTCCTTAATTTATTTCCAGCGGCACAGATTTGTAATCCCAAAAATTTGGGATTAAATGGGTTAATGCAACAGTACATCTGTCTGTTGTGCACTGGATATGTGTACAATACCAGGCATGTGCATAGATAGACCTGGTGTCCTTTTACCTCTGGCGACAAAAGTGCCCTTCTGAAATATTTTGTTTTACTTCTACAGTGTATTGTGTGTGAACACACACATGATGTGCCCCAGCATGCAAACCTTTCTAATAAGACATGCTGGACGCAGCGCAGCAAGTCTTTTTTCTTCAGCCTTCAGATAAGATCCTGCCCAAGTGACAGTCCATCTAGACATCCATGCAAAAGTCTTTTGCATCAGCCCTAAAAAATAGGAGCCATTGCTAGGAGAATGTTTAAAATGTAGCTCTTAGATTAAATAATAAAAAAAAAAAACATGTAGTTCATAGATGTAATAATTACAGCTGCAGAAATCGCAGATTACTTCTATTTGACTCAAGTCTTTTTTATTGCAAATTCACTAGATAAGCCACCTCTGTAAAATGTTTCATAAAAGGCCAAATGAGCTTTGTATCATTGAAATTCATAATCTATGAAAATACATTAAAAAAAAGAAAAAAAAAAGGTTAAAGTGGGGCAAGTTGATTAAGTTGTATTTTCAGTTCCCTTGTGTGTAAAAATTGTGTGATGATCATTTTTAGTGGTTTAATATGTAAATAATATGTATAGGAAGATTCTGCATGTTTTTTTCATTTCTCAGGACTTAAAAGATAATCTCATTAATCTTTGCTAGCTAAGATTAATGCAAAACTGTAGATGATGATGATGATCTTACTCTGTTGTATTGGTTATGTTTTGAAGCTACATGGAAGTTTGTACACATGTATGATGAAGGAGGACTTCACTATTTTGTTGTAAGAAAGCATATTTAGTAGTAAAACTAGCTTCATAAGTTTCTTAGGTGATTTTTTTATTACTTTTGATGAGCACACATCCACTTGTGTTGCACTTAACAAGTACATTGTACAATAAAGATGACATAACTCTTTCTGGCTAAAGTATGTTTAAGCTATATAAGAGTCACTGGTTACTCTTCAGGTTTATGAAGAAAACAGATTTAGTGTGAACTATCTGGTAGATTTATCAGAGATGTACAACATAAGGCTATATGGTGCAGATGAATATTAACTATTTCTGCTAAAACATCAAAACATGGCTTTTTTGTTTTATTAGCACTGCCTGGTACAACATCTCGCGATGTCAAAGTATCAGTTTTTGTTTCTGGTTAATTTCAGTCACTTTATCTTGCATCCGCTTCAATAGTCCAATATTTTTTCCTGTCCGATTTGGACAGCCATCACTTGTAATGCTGACCAGTTTGTCCCATTTTAGTCCCAGTGTGCCCATGGATGTATTTCCCTCCATGAACAAATCACTCACTGCTGTGGCACATTTCATTTGCTGCACAGCTGCCAGCTCCTCCATCACCTCAAAGTCTTCCTTAATCCATGTACAAAGATAAGTAACTGAGCTGCATCGTGGACATCAAAACTCTCATCCAGAGATAAAAAAAAACAAGTCAAAATTGTTTCTTTTCTTTTACAAATGAAGCATAAAATTCCCCACGATGTTCTTGATTTGTCTCACTGTGCGCCTTAAGAGACAAATTAGTAAATGTGTCTTTTTTCTAAGAATAGCCAGATAGTTTTCTCACTAGAAGTAGTAAACAGGACTACTGTAAACTGTTGTTTATTTCTGAGTACTGCCCCTCCATGGAGTCTGTTCCTCCTCAGAAGACTCGTTCGTGGATTTTTGGATCAAACCCACATTGCCTCCCTCTGGTTTCTAAACTTCATCTAGATCCTCATCACAAGTCTCCCTGCTGGTCCTCAGGTTGCTCCTGCAGGAACACTTACCAGGAACCTCCACCAGTCACCACCTGCCTTCCCAGCCTCCAGCATTCTCCATCATCTAGTCAACCTGGAAACAAAGACACAATTCACTCACTGGACCACTCACCCTCTCCCTACCAATTCATTTCAGCTTATTTATATAGCACCAATACACAATAAATTTCATATTGAAGCAATTAGCGAAAGAAATTTATTTCAATTAAATCATACATTCTACTTTGCATTGAGTGCAGTTCATCATTCAAATTAATTTTAAAAACTTTTCAGTTTAAGGAAACCCAGCAGATTGCATCAAGTTATGGACTTCCAGGATTCATTCCTCCTTGACAAGCAGGTAGTGACAACAATCGCAGTCGACTACAATCCCTTATACTGAACATGCATTTAGCAACAGTGGAGAGAGAAAACTCCCCTTTAATAGGAAACCTCCAGCTTAAGCCCCACATCAGCCACGACCGACAGGAGGTTTGAGAAGACAGAGCAGATACACTAAAAAGACACAGAACTGATTTAAGAGTATTCCCTATGTTAATGAAAAGTAAAAAGTGGCAACACTTACCTCCTCTGGAAAACCGCACCAACTCCTCTGACAGTAAAAATGTTCCACTTTCCCCTTTGTAATATCTAAACTTCAACTCCAAAAGACCACAAAACCACTGCTTCCCTTCAAGCTCTCAATTCTTTTCTAATTAACCCTTCTTACTTACCTCTTGTGTATGTCTGTTATTGCACCAAAGTAATATTTCCAACTATTATGATAGTGTCATTATTTATATCTGGTACCTTGGTAAAATCCTACAGGCAGACTGTGACTCAAACATCTCAGAACATTTATGTCATCCTTCACAACTTATCCTTCTGTTCGCTGATTGACCCATTTGAAGTTTTATGAAAAATAAATAAATAAAAAATCAAGCTCAGTGGGAGAAAGCCGCAGTGAAAAAAGGGAGATGAGAATCAAGAGGAATCGCATTCGAACGCAATGGCCAAATTAGTAAAATAGGAAAAATGACCCGATATACAGCTAGTTTTACTACATTAAACAGCTACACACTGCTAGACCAATTTTGAGTCACAAAAGTCGTGATTTATGCATTGTGTAAAAGTGAACAGAGGCAAACAAATGAAAGACTAAACCTATGTCTTATCTAATATGCTGGTGAAAATTATCCACAAACCTGCTCAACTTTATTAAATTAGGAGTAAAATTATACTTTTAGTTTCCATTTACTATGTTTCCAGGTGTTACATTCCATCTTTCTTCACAAGCTCTTTCACTTTCAGGACAGATACTTCAGTCCTTCATGTTACCCACAGCACATGTCAAGACCAGACTATTGGATTTCTAGAGAGTTATTTTGTCCACAGTGATACTGTTGACCTCATTTTCCAACCATTCAGCTGCAGAAATCAAAAAGTTAACCAAACACTTTCACCGCAGGGATTAGGGAATTTGTGTTGCACTAAAGTAAATCAAACTAACTTTGAACCCTGCCCCTTTGATTAACTGTTATTTTGTTATTGAAGATATGAAATGCGAAATTCATCCTGAACAAGTTGCAGCAAGGACAACGTGAACAAAATCAAGGCAATGTGATTAAATATGGCAATACTGACTAAAGAAATGTGTGAATACACAGCGGTGGAAGTGTGAATTAAATCAGTCAAAAATGTCAGAGGGGGGCTTTGCTTGCGTAGCGAGAAATCGGCATCCTGCTTTGCCAGATCACATGAGAGCTGCAGTGTCAGATGATACTAACTGGCTCCTGCTAGCAGCACTTATTATCTGCTGGGCGTGCATGCAGGGCACAAGGTTAAACTAACTGGATTTCTTGTCTTTTAGCAAGTCTTGCTGACCCAAACACAAAAGCGAAAACAGCCGATGCCTTGGACTGAAGACGCTCGTGAATAAATCTTTGATGGACTGGATAGATCATTTATATCAAAGTAATGACAGAAACATCAGTGAAATGCATGTAGACAGAAAACTGGTGAAAGAGAAATATACTGAAAACGAGAAAAGTGTTTTCATAGTGTGAACAGAGGTGCATATAGGGAGCCTTTCTTCTGTATTCTGCCAAACCACCTTCTGTCTTACTTTGCCTCATCAATTTGGCACCTTGAGGCATCAACCTCTCACTGCACAGTGCTGACAGGATTTCTAGCCGGTGCAGTTAACTCGCACTACCCTTCTGTTCAGATTTCCATTTGACATTTTGCATTTCCCATTTTATTTAATATCCAATCATCACCTTCCTCATCATCACATAATTTTATTACTGTCAAGTGCCCTCTTTGTGTCCCTCGTTGTCTCATGACCCCATTTTTCTTTGTGACAATAAACTGGGAGTAACTCTAGCCTGAAGGAAACTGCAAAACATGACAAAAAGGGCCCTCTCAGAGTCAGGGGTTTGCTTTTGAAAGGATGGGTGAACCAAACATTAGAAACTTGCAGCTTGAGAGCTTTAAGAGAAAGAAGGGATGGGGTGCTCAGATTTTTTAGTGACTCAGTGGAGAACAGTGCTTTACAAATGCATTTACACCTCTTGAACCTTTCATGTTTTGGTATTAAACCACAGACGTTAGTGTGTTTACAGAAAATGTATATGACACCAATATAACACATGGCTTATTAATTTATATTTAAAAAATCCAAAAGATGTGGCAGTTGAAACTTTGTGGAACTACATCACAACAAAAAAAGCTGCAAGATAGCTAATCCATTTTCACCAACTTTTTGTGCAAAGTCGTTCAGTTTAAGTCAGATTGACTGAAGAGTTTGAGAACTCAAATTTCAAGTCTCTGCAAAGATTATTGTCTGGACTACAGCATTGTCTTCGTCTTGGCCAGTCTAACGGAGAATATGACCTAAACCATCCCGCTCTAGCTTTGGCCCGTTTAGTGTGTTTGTCCTGCTGAAACTCTTCTGCAGCCTCTGTCAGTTTTTCTTCCACACATTTTTAAAAGAAATGACATGTTCTCTCTGCCAGGATTGACATTATATATAACATATCTGTGTCTATTTTTTTCGTAAATCGTGTCCAACAAATATTGTGTAATAGGTCAAAAATTTTAATTGGGCAAAATCAAAATGAAAAAGCTGAAATGTTGTCAGTTTAGCAGCATTTTCCCACCACATGCCAAGAGTTCTCCACTTGAATTTTTCACCAAGTATGAAATGTCTGAACCAGAAAAAACATTGCTTTTGCCATTGACAGCAAATGCATTTCTTCATTGTTGCACAGTTTGTACAGGCCCTTAACATCGACCCTGTAAGATTTTTACACCTGTGTTGTGGTTCTCTGCACCTCTCAAAGTCACCTTGGTTGATGAATGTTCTTCTTGCAGTTAGTTTAGGTGGATAACATTGTTGTGGTAGGTTTGCTGTTACGCTATAGTCTTTTCATTTTTAGATGACAGATTGCACAGTGCTCCATGTAATGTTCATGCTTTATGGATCATGATCATGGTTCAAGGTTTGGATTTCAGCATGGTTTTGTGGTTTGTTCCTTGGTTTCTATGATGTTGGTTCGATGATGTTTGCCCTTAAACAACAGTTTTATTTCTACAGTGTTGAGATTAGACTAAACACATTCTACCTAATAAGCAGTAATTTCCCAATCACTGAATCTTATTGCAATGTATCAAAATAAATATGACTAAATACATTTGCTAAAAAAACAAACAAAAGAAAATCATGTATTGTTTTCCTTCTTTTTCACAATTGTGTTCTTTGTGCTGAATTATGAAATAACACATTTTAAAAAAATTTGATAAAATGCTACATTTTTCAAAATGTATGAATCTTTTTGCCAACCACTTCATGGTTCTGCTTCTTCAGTGAATAAAGCCATTTCCTTTCCCTTAAACCCTTTTAAAAGTTTTATGGGCTCTTTTTTGTGCCAATGCCCTTTACCACTCAGAGCATTTTGTCTGATCCCAGCTCTCCCTTTAGGTATTTTGCAGTCAATTAATTCACATAAGGCATCTTCTAATCTCCTACTACCCTGCAGCTTGCACATGTTCAGCAGTACATCATCATCATCCAAAGAGTCAGGCAAAATAGGGAAGGTATGAAAGAAATCTGCTCTGTTGTCAACGTATGGAGAACACACAGGAAAACAAACATTTAACCTTGGAGTCATCTTTGTTTGGTATGCAGCACCATTGCCTCCTCATATCAAAGTACAGTAAAAGACAAAATATTACTCAACTTAATGCAAGTCTTTCTATATTCATGTGCCACTTTAAGTTTCCAACTACTCATGGTTGACACTAATGGTGCTGTCTGCTGTTTGCTAAGAAAAATATTGAACAGAGAAAATCTCTTATACACACACAAGCTGCTATCTCTTGCATTGCCACTACAGAGACATCGCCGCCTATTACAGCACACGCGCACACACACACACCCACACCCACACACACACACACACAGCTGTTCAGATGCAGAGCCCAGGGCAGAGGCAGGGAAGCGTGCTCTCATGAGAAATGAACAACGTTATCTGTGTTATCTCCCTCCCCAGCTGGGTGGTGCACAACGCAATAATGTTGTCACAACAATCGATGCAATTTCGCAATTCACAGTGCTGATGGAGCAGGTGCCAAACCCTCCAACTTTCTTTTTACATCTGGTCCCCCAACGCATGGACACACAAACCTACCCCCCCACTCAGGGAGCTACTCAATCTAAAGTCATCATCTGAGTTATACGGTAGGCTTCTTAACCTTCCAAAGGTCACGGCGGAAAGTGGCTGTATTGGGGAGGGAAACTTTATTATGTCATTATGTTGCTTGGCAGCTTTTATTTGTGGGTGATGAAACTTGTATGCCACAAAAACCAATCACACTCACAGAGAAAGAGTGATGGCAGTGGCCTCGAAAGTGTGTTGTGCATGCTGAGCATCTCAGACGCGGAAAGTTTGAGAAGTTTCTCCATAATTTTAAACCTTACTAGTAAGTGTGTTTATCTTTCTCCGAGGTTTTCAACTAAGGGGATGTACATTTTATTTGTCTCAGATAACAGATTATGTCATTTTGAAGGGGCAGTATTATGCACTTTACTGGGATATAGTGACATTTTATAGTACTATGTTACTATAACTATGTTACTTTCAGTTATAAAATTGCTATATATATCAAATGTAACTTTAAAAAAATGTGACTTTACAATTTGAGTCATTGAAATTGGGCTCTATCTCTTTAAGAAGCTCCTGCTCTTTCCGACACTCCCTCTTCAACACGTAATGTTTATACTCCTGGCCTCTACAAGGTAATGCAATGCACAGTGTTGCTTAATTGTTCAAAACAATGCATTCATGAGTACCATTAGTGGTAGAAGTATTATTTATTTATTCATTTATCTATAGATATTAAGTATAAATATTAACCTTTATGGGTTTTTTTTCACATGATGACTGTAGACTTAGTGAATCATTCAGAGATGCTCTATTTATGGATGAATGATGACTGAAAGCAAGGGGTTTTAAGGAAGAAGAGTCGGGTAATTTCCCCTTTGAAGACAACAGATTGACTGCTATTACTGTGTTTCCCCTATTCACAAAACCTGGAATAAAGACGGCTTTATTATTTTTGTAAGTAGGTACAATTTCCAAATAATTAATGCATTTAATAACCAACAGCACCTAGATGTATTTATGCTGCATCATGATCTTTTTTTTAATTATTTTATCCGTCTTCAGTCTATGACTGTGGTTTGTACCTGGACTTGCACTCACACATTCTCTTGTGTGATTTTATTTCTTACAACCAAGCCAAAGTCAAACAACGTTTTGTAATAAAAGAGACTAAACCTCAGGGCTTCTTCTTGACAGGTAGTGTCAGATTTGGTTTGATGGTGTCACTCTGCATGTGGCCAAACACACCTTATTTGTGGAGACATGGTATTTTATGCTTCGAGCATGCCTTTTTTTATATACAAGTGTGTGTGTTTGAGTGAAAGTGCATCAAATTGCCACATGTGCCATTTCCCGAATGCCACGATATAAAGCATGTCATAGAAAATAGGACATGCTCGGTGCTTTCCCAAACAGCTTCATGTGTTAGTTGTCTAACACGACCTGAAACAAAAGCTAAAAGACCAGATTTGGATTCTTACTGCAGTCTAAATATCAAGATTTTTTTTTAACTCTCAGCAAGAAGCAACCAGTTATGAAAAAGGAAATGACTTTTTATACAATAAATATTATACAGACAATATACCACAAAATTGTGAGGGGAAAGAGGAAGAGAGATTCCCCCATGCAGAAGAAAGGAGGAATAAAATCCGAGACTGGTGGCTATCTTCCTCTTAGATAATTGAATTTCTCAGAAACTCCTTTTATCCCCAGTGGACAGCCAAAGAAAATCTGAGATTAAGTTCAAGGTGTGGAGAAAGGTTAAAAAATTTAAAAAAACAGCAATTATCAGGCACATTAGATTAAATTAAGTGTGTTGCACTGTTTTCCCATGTTTCCTGCATAGAAGCTGTGGGTTAACCTTCACAAATATGCAAAATCATTATCATTGAAACATCTGTCTACCAAAAAAACAGTCTGCACTTAATGAAAAGGTCTGTCTTTCCACTGATTATATAAGGTCTAACCTTTTCTTGTAATTAGAAAGCACAGATAAAGAACACAGTTGTTAAAGGCGAGGACCATGTCGTGAAAATAAATGTTTTCACAAACCACCAGGCATCACAAGCATTCTTTCTGAGAACTCAATCACTAAAACTGTTTTTGAGGGCCAGAGTACTGAGAGCTGTTCAATAAAAGGAGGCACTATATCAGTGGAAGTAGACGAGCGAGGAGGTCGCAAGGCTGCACAAAGTAATTCACTGTAGCATGACGCAAACCTTTTTTGTAGCGACATCAAAAAATTTTACATGTACATTTCTCAACTATTGTTTTGTTGTTGGAATAACATTTTATGCTCTTACTGGCCCATCTGGCTTCAATGTGTTCCTACTTTGTTAAAGCAACAGTTGTGCTTTGTGTTTATTGACTCAATAAGTAGTACTTACTGTACAAGCCATTTACCATTTTACTTTCCATATGCAAGAACTACCGCCCGTCTATCTTGTAAAATGTCATAGCTGTGCTTTTAGACCTGGTTATAACTTCTTGTTACCAGATGGCTTTTGTAATCTCTAAGAAGTGAATGTCTTTAACCCTCCCTGTAGTCTTAGCGCACTGCTCAATGCAGTGAAATTTACTTGTGTTTGGCTGATCAGCACCTTATGCCATCTGATTTCTGGCTCAGGTAAATAATGGGACAAAACAGGAAGACCAGCCAACTCTTGGCAAACTGGCTCAGAATCAGAACAGATTTTACTTTTTTCTTTGCTCTTTTGCTTGTGCTTACCACTCTTCAGTAACCGCCCTTGTGAATGTTTTTCTTACTTATAAAACCCAGTTCTGAATGCAAAACAGGGAACCAACAAACCACTTGAACCAGAACCGACAGCTGCCACATTCTAGCTGTTTTGTGGCCGACTGAACAGCTCTCCAGTCAAGGGGGAAAAAGTTGTGAATCCGCCTGGGCAGAAACACGAGTATTTCTGAGACAGTAAACAGCTGCGTCTGACCCACACAGGGAACTCCTTCCTCCTGTTCGATCGAGGAATCTATAGCAATAGAAACTCGACACTCAGAGATGGTAGCAAAGGGTAATTTTTTTTTTTCGGCCATTTATTTTCCTTTATCATACTTATATTACAACTTGAAATTCTTGGCTGCAAAACCACTCTCATTAAAGCCCTGAGAGATCACTAAATTTTCCATTAAAGTTGTGTTTTTAATGAGCTTGGATTTTATTTGAAGTAAAGCTCTCAAGTTTGTTCCCTTTAGCCTGCAACATGGAGCTTGTAGTGTTAGAATCTTTGCTGTTTTTACCAGAATTAAAAAAGCAAGACTTAACAGTCACCTTGGTAAGATTAACAATAAAATTAATAGTTGAGGTAGTTAATTATAAGGTTAGTCCTATCAAATCAAGTTTATTTTATATCACACATTTCAGCTACGAGTTTACTTATGTAGTTTATTTCCGTATTTCCATTTTAAATAATTTGATTTGTTTAATTCATGGTAAATTAAACTTTGAAAGTCATGCATACATTTTCTTGCTTATTCAATAAAGAAAATCTTGGCCAGCATGAGACTCTGAGGAAACACTTCAGTCTCACTCCACAAGAATGAGAAATAGAAACCCCAAAAAAGCACAATAGCCACAGAGATACATTTTTTTATTTATTTATTTATTTTAAAATAGAAACAAAAACAAAGTGGAGAGAGACAAGTTTAATATAAACAGTGGAAAACACTTCATACCTATTGAGTTTTATTATCACAACCAGAGATAATTGTTGGAAATAAGTCTTGGAAATCTAATCTGAACCTTTGAATTTCAGAGGTTCAGACAATTCTGACCTCATCAAACTTATTAGATTTTTTTTCGTCTTGGAACTATGAAAGTTGAGCTCATAATTAATGTCTTCCACAATTATGTGAAATAAGAAAAGTATTAAAAGAAAAGCAAACATCAAATGGTAGATGAGTAAAACCATTGTGAAAAGCAACCCAAAGGGTAAACTGAGAAAGAAACAAATGAGAGCAATAACAATTGTTTTTAAAGAGATATTTAAAAGATTTGGTCCATGTTCCGTAAATTCCTCCACACTCAATAATTTGCAGAAAAGACCTCTGCACAAAGCCACATAGGAGAATCACTTTTGCTTATTAAAATATGAATTACAAATTTTCATCCTCTGAATGGTTATTTGCATTTCTTGAAACAATGCAACAGGTAAATAAAACAGGGAACAGTTCCCACCTGCTCACTGGTGGACCAGCTGAGGAGCTCTGGCTTTGATTAAACTGCCAAGACACTGAAAGCAAAGCCGTTTAGTACCACACTGCCTGGAGCAAAAGCAAAATCAGATAAATATGAGAGGGTTATTGTTTCTCAGACCTTTAAGCCTCTAAATAATTTTATTTTCATTTGTGTCCCTTATGAATGGACCTAAGCATTTATACCTTGACCTCATTACAAAGGACTTCTTTCCGAATCCCCATCTTCTCCATCTGACAGTAAATAAACAGATTTGCTTACATATAGTCTGGAAAATACTTTCCTTGCTTGCAGCACACACAAATAAAAGTCTGATCCAATTATGGGTGCAGCTATATAAACAGCTGTGACAGGAAGAAAACAGATGCCAGAAAAACCTCAGTAGTTTACAGCCACACTGCAGAGCTAGAAAAGCTCTGTATCCTTTCTACTACTTTTTTTTTTTTTTTTTTATCTAAGAGGGTTTTGACACCTGCTGTTTTCTTGTTTCCCTCAAATTACCAGCCATGCTTTATTATTCAGAATGCTGAACTTGTCTCCTGGTTCATTACCTGTGCACACTACAGCAACTCAAAGCAAGTTGGATATTGTACACTTGTGCCACTTTCAATTAAGTTCTTATATTTTCAACCATAAAAAGGATTTACCCATGGGAACAGAAAAATACTCCCTGGCACAGAACACAACAATGGTTAATAAAGCATGACATTAACTCAGAGCGTGCATTTGTTTTCATCCTCTTATCACTAAATCAACATTTTGCACAGAAATTATTAATGAATTGTGTGCTTTTGGAAGAGTTTAGCAGGGGACAAGAAGAGGTTATCCATTGCAGAGAATGTAGAAGAATCATCTGTGAAATCAGTCAAAACAGAGAAATGACTAAGCTAAGCTAAGATAGTGAGCGAAAGGGGAAATGGTTAGTTGACAAGAGATTGTGTTTATTAATTGTAGGTAGGGCATCACCCATTTGCTGTATCAGTTGATGAAAAGAAAGTTTAGCCAGCGTTGACTGCTAAGCATTTAAAACCAGTTTATATGAGAAAACATCTCCCTGGTATCACATCTGATTGAGACTGAACACCAAAGAAAACAGCCAGATTGCAACCGTCAGCCTGGTGTTTTAAACGTTTTTTTTTTTACTCTGTTCATTCATACAAAGTTGCTGCCAGCCCACAGGCTGTCACACTGCCAGGGATGAGCTCGTGTAGCACAGATATTTGCTGAAGTATAATTCTTTGTTTGAATCATGTATATTGCTTTCCAATATGTATATTGCGCAGCAAAAAGTGCTTACTTTGCAAACTCTCACCACACCTACCCTTAATCTAGTACCCTCCATCCCACAAGCACATTCCACTGGCTTCCAATTATAGACATTTTTCACTTCTTGAGTCGAACTGCTCAGGTGGCAGCGAGAATATGAGTCACTCTGAGAGAGGAACTGGATTCCCAACAGCTACTGAGATATTTAGGAGTGAGACATCAGCCAAGAAAGAAGTTATCCTGTAGATCAAAACTCCGATCTCAGAGCATTAGTTTAACTTCTTTCATGCTGTAGCAGTGAGCAATTAGGTTGTTTTCTTGTATAGGTCAGTCTAACCTTGACAGTGATAAATGAGGATATCTGCCTAAGATAGTAAGGAACAGAAAGATGTCCGTGAAAATAACTAACAATTACTTTATTATCTGCTAGTTCTGAGACCACCAGAGATGTCGGTGTCCCACAGAGAGAAGGCACTGAGGAGCTCCCGTGAGCAGAGATTCATAAATGAATAAATAAACATTTTGACACTCTTGGTTTATTCATGGTGAGCTTTCAGCCACAGAAGACGACTCTGGGCTTTCACAAACCATGAGGATCAAGCCAAATGTGCAAATCAAATACGTTTATGAAAAATAAATCTGCATCTCCTGCTCCTCTTTCTAGAATGCCACAGAGAGCTGGTCTGTCATCTGAATCTTCACTGCAGTACGTTCAGATTTAAAAAGGTCCATCATCTTTATGCTCATTTAAAGTTGGCAGTGGATTGTTCATTTGAAAATAATCTTGGAAGATGCATCTATCACCATCTTTTAATGACAGAAAAAAAACATTCTGTGGTTTATATTGTAAATCTGGTCACTCTTGTAAGCCTCTGAAATAGAATGTTTATTATTTTTTTGTAATCATGAAAACATTCCACCTCCTATAAAAGCATAAACATGATTTTAAACCAAAATGTGTATTGACAGGTTCCTGCTGGGACATGGTACTTGAAGTCATACAACCACATTTCAGTGCTGAAGACAAACGTGTGGATTTCTGGTTTTTAATATACAGTACTTAGTTTACACTGAAATATTTTAACAATTACTTTTGCAAAAATGTGTAAAATTTTAGAAATAACATTAGGTCTGGCTAAATTTTACTATGATACATTTTTCTTGTATGTATTCTGTTGGTGACGAACAATGAGTTTATATAAAAAGAATGTCAGCTTCTTGAAGTGATTTTCCAATTTATACTGGAAATTTTCAAGAAATGCCTCAGGTGACAGTAATATGACCGCAATAAATTAGATTAAGCTTTAAAGTTCTTTAATAAAAAACATTCCTGCAAAACATGCTATAAATATATATATATATATAAATAACACCTTTCATTTATGTTGATGCAATAATCTCACTGAACTAGTCACACTCAGCTGAACCTATTTCCAGTAAGGAGTAAAACTTGCCTCATACATTGAAGTTTGTTTTCATTTTGCAGCAGCAGCACAGTCCTTTCTTAACATGAGTGTAGCCACATTTTTGTTGCTTGCAAACTTTTTTTCTTTCATGACAGTCCTGTTTTGGCCTTAAGAAGAACTGAAAGATCTTACAAAGGTTCATCACAACAAAGGATTAGATGAAAAATTATTAATGCAGAAGCTAAAGGCAGATTGTTTATAAACAAAGAGATGAAAACGAAAAAGGGAGGTCATGAATTCAGAAAACTTCACAAATGTCAGTTTGTAAAAAACAACATAAAATTAAATACAAGTGGTTTATCAGAAGAGAGGAGAGAGTTGCACGGATTTTAGTGAATTTATATTCAAAAAGCCATTGGGCAGAAACAAAGAGGCACAGGCAGTTATCTGCATATATATATATATATATATATATAAAATCCAATTATTTGGTTTCAAGGAAGAACATTTTTATGTTGTTTTGCTTTTAAGCTATTTGGTTTTTCTTTCATTACTTGATCAGAGAAAAACACCTTTAGCAACACCTGACATGCCCTGTGACCCAAGGCTGAAGATCAGCTGTGCTTAGGTTATAGTTGTAACGTAAAACAGAAACACCCACAAAAATATTCCTTAAGGACCGTAGACATTCTCAAACTGCTGGCCTACCAGTCCTGGCAATGATTACAAAATGCAAGTACTGTAACAGTCCTTAATCTGAGCATATCGACCGTCCTCAAGTGGGGAAAAACTGTGAGAAAAGCAGAGGAGAAAGAAATCCATTTCAGAATCCAGCCTTCAATGTGTTTGGATTACCAGAGGATTTTATTAGCAGTAATGTACCTCCTCAAAAAAAAAAGCCTCAAACAAAACTACTGCTGCTGCATGACTGCTGGAGTTTAAGTGGGTTGTGGGAACTTAATTAATAGAAGAACAAACATGAGCAATTCTATGACTTTTTTATGATTCTTTAGAGGGAGGGAGCATCACTGGTCTAATGTGCCTAAAACCAGCTGTAGGAGTAAAAGGAGGTGTGTGATCCACATGGAAACACTAATGAGCTGCTTTTAAAGACAGAGCCACTTCTGGCCATTAGACAGGAGGGGACAGCATGCATGTAAACAGCATCTCATACACAACAAATGTTCTTCTTGTTACTATACACACCAGCTCTCCTCAGCTAATGAGTGAAACAGTGGAAACAGGATGTTAGGAGTCAGGAGGGTAATTGTCTGAGTGCAGTGGAAATACTTTGGCAAACAAAAGGATGGAAAGGGAACAGAAGAGTAATGGCTGCTGCAGGGTCGAAACGAATGACAAAACTCTTCCTTAGACCTCCTCAGACACAAAAAATATCCCAATGTGGTGTCGCAGCAGACAGCCTGACCCCCGTACTCCAAATGTTTGTTTCACCCTCCCCTGAGACTGACTCACACTGCTCTCTGCAGAGCTAATGATGGCGAAACGGCTCAAACACCAACAATGCTCACGATGAAGGACGCACAACCCCAAACATGACCAGACATGTGCAGCCACACAAACACATTCAAGGGCAAAATGAGCCATTGTACTGCTACTGTCATTAGTTTAGATGCTAGCTCAAATAGACTCAGCAGTAGTTTAAAAGGCATATACCTCCACTTTTATGACTTTTTCTTTTCAAGTTTATTCAGCCTTGCTACTGAAAGTAGCTACATCTATTTCAACATGTTAAAAAGTAAGAAAGGAAAAAAAAAAAGAGCATAAGGTAATCAAGAAAACAGTTGAAAGCTAATTTGAAAGGTCAAACTCAGACATCAATGCTTACCGTTGGTACCAGTGGTCCTACAATGCTCACCACAATGGTTACTCAACACAAAGGAAGACATAGTCTCCTACATCTCCGGTTTGAATCTTGTTTGTGCTAATGTATGAAGTTTATCACTCTTCTTCAGGTGACAAGAGAGGTATACGTCACGCTGTTCTCAGTATTAACAATTTGACACCTGTTGGGTAGGTAAGTGGTTGTGTCCAGGTGAAATAATTCAGTGAGTCTGGCGTCTTTAAGCTGTTTGCACTTGGCTTCAGACTAAACTACCATATTATTAAAAGTAATGTATCGCTTTTCAGAGAGTCAAGCTGCTCAGGCTGTGGAGAATACCCCGCTGCTTTGTTTCTCAGTTTCTCTTTTGTGTCTTGCTTTGTATTCTCTGATTCTCTTCTTCTGTTTTGGCTCAGCTGCATTCAGCATTGCTTTGCAAAGAACTCTGCAACTTTAGCAGCAACTGTGTTCCACCCCCTAATTGGGGCTTTTAATAATTTGAAAGTGTCTATGTGTGTGTATATGTATTTGAATCATTGTAAGGACAAAAGGCATGGATCCCATAAGAAGTGGTGCTGTTTTTGGGTTAGCAGTTAGGTTTTAGACTAAGGTACCGACTTAGGTATGGAGTTAGGTTTGAATAATGCATTGAAGCCACATATTGGTTTTCTGCTCTGCTTCTCTCTCTCTTCCTTACACAGACTCACTTTGTTTCCATATAGTGGAGAACACCAAGACACGGTTCTCTTTTGTCTGCCTTCTAAAGCTAGGCTTAGCCACAAGTCCGGCTTTTCCTAAATTGGGATTTTTACGTGAAGGAACCTTCTAAACCCCCCTGCACACATTCACATCTTTCTCACTGCTGGGTTCATAATAGAATTGTGATTTGCGGTATTGTTAACTCTGACATTGTTCAACTATTAATTAGGTAATTAGTTCTCAAGTTGTTTTTCTTTTAGAATTCCTTCTTCTTTTCATAGCTTATTAATTACACACCATCAAGCGTAAGTTATGGTCACTTCCTGTTTAAAGAGAGTTTTTAATTGAAAAATGCTTGATTTTTTTTTTTTTTTTTTACGTTTCAGAATTTCAATATGTGTTTCTAATACGTTTACCATTTAAACCTTTTGACATGCTCAAGACAAAGAACAAAGTTTGGTCTAGAGTTGGAGGTCATTTGCTCTTTTTCTTCTTATGATCACAAAGGGAATCTATACAATTCTGATTTTGTTTTACTGTAATGATCATTATTGTACAGTGAATGGGTAGGAAATAGGCAGAAGAGAGAAGGGGAAGATAGCAGCAAATGATCCAAGACCAGGAATCAAGCAGGAATGTCCAAGTTCTCAACCAGCTGAGCCACCCAGTGCCTGACGTTCTGCATTCTTCATGTGAGAGAAGAACAGTCTACCTCTATGTGGCATATAACTGTATATGTTATAATTTAATTCCATATTATTAACTGCTAATAAAAATATTTTCATATAAGAAACCTAACCTTTACTCTAGGTAAATGTTAATGATCCATGCTCCATGGACTGTGAAAAGATTCTCTATGCATCTGCTTCTGATTTATTCACTCATGATGAGCCAAACATCCATCATTCTGCCCGACAAAATAGCACAAGTCTCTTCAGTTAACCATGAAATGCATAAAACAGGGCTCTGTCAGACATTAGTGTTGATGTTGGCAGCAATTTTATGAGGCGAATAATAATTACCAATAACTATGAGTAGAGTTGCAGCCTTTATGTTTGCAAGCTGTAATGCCTTGTGGTGTAAGCAGCTACTTTTTAGTACCCAACGTTTGCTGAAACATTTGATTTAGAAGTAGACTGGTGCACTGCATTAAAAGACCAATGCAGAAAGTACTTGTGCAGTAACATAAAAAATATTTAGTAAAAATTAAACACGCTGGTCCACCAGTACAATCAAAACATACAGCAACTTCAAAATATTGTAGCATTTTTCAATATTTCTGCTTCTTTGTTAATTGTATATTAACCTTAAAATATTGGTGTGCTACATATTTTAGAACTAGAATTTTTATTTCTTTATAATTTTATCTCATTTATTTTGTGAAGGTAGTTTTAAAAAGCTCCATTCTGTTTCAAACACCAAGGTTTAAGTCACCATAGTAAATATCATTGTCATTAAAACTCTTAAAATTTCTATTAAAAAAGAAAACGTGGTCAGAACATCACTGTGGCAAAAATATTTATATATGCATAATAAATGTGTCCATATGATCACTTGAGAAAAAATGTGTCGGGTCACTTCCATGTGTTAAGCCTCTCCTGAGATATATATATATATATATATATGTAAACAAAAAATGGCAATGGTCCAGGCAAAAATGGTCCCATTCATTACTACAAAAGATAATATTTCAAACAATGATGTCAGTAACGCATTATGAAGTAACGCGTTACTGACGTTTGACCACTTTTTAAAGTAACGAATAATTAACGCGTTGCTATTTAAAATCCAGTAGTCAGACTACAGTTACTTATGGAAACCACTTTGCGTTACCATGTTTTACTATCTTCTTTTGTTATTTAATTGTATTTCCTCTGCACGTCTTGTCGAGTGACCGACGTCTCTTTGCGACAGAAATGTAAACAATGGAGGGAGGAGGGAGATGTGCATTTTGTTGGTGGAAAGACAGGAATTATTTTGAGTTTCTGTCGCCAAGTCCGATTATTATAAGCGGCTTTGGGATTTCTTTTTTCTAAAGTCGCTTGCAAATTTAATGAGTTGCGGGTTGCCGTTTTTTGGGCTCGTTTTTGAACGTGAAGTTACTCATTTGTGCTTGGAAATAAGCAGAGACACATAATAAATCACAGAATTTGTCAGTCATTAAGGTAGTTTTAGTCAGAATCTCCCTGTCCATTATTTCCCGGATGATCCGTCCCGCTGTCTTTGTTAATGTCAAGTTAATATATCACCTGTGAATGACGTCGAGCTATCCAGAAAATTGCAAACATCAAGACTAATATGAACAGCAATAAACGTGAAAACAGCCACGAATG
This sequence comes from Alfaro cultratus, assembly GCA_903066825.1. Taxonomy (NCBI): domain Eukaryota; kingdom Metazoa; phylum Chordata; class Actinopteri; order Cyprinodontiformes; family Poeciliidae; genus Alfaro; species Alfaro cultratus. The sequence goes on along the minus strand of CAEFZX010015846.1, from coordinate 362 downwards.
AACGAGTCTGTAAAGTAGTGAAACTAAACGCCATTATAATTGTAACACGGGGGAAAGAACCCGGATTGGGACAGAGGGTGCGGCTCTAAAGCCAACTGGTAGACCTCAAATACTAAAGTGGTCCAGGGTTTCCCAATTAAAAGTACTCAAGCAAGTCTGGCTTAAAATGATGGAACAGAAATAGTATACAAAAATATTTTATTTATTCATGCTTGTACAATATTAAAAATATACTTTATTTTAATTTAAAACCTGATGAAGCACAGAAAACCCAGGACAGAAGCGATCTGAGACTTAAACACAAAATAACTGCAAACCAAGTTAATAACCATGCAAATTAATAACACAAACTAATGTTAAAC
>CAEFZX010015844.1:0-10508 GCA_903066825.1 Alfaro cultratus | reverse complement strand
AGGATAGCTTCGACAACGATGAATTCATCCCTCGGTCTTGGTAACACCTGCCTGGTCTCTGGCTGCAAACAGCAACACGTCATTATGGGCTGTTTGAGTCTAAACTACATTAGAAGGCATCAGGCAGTAGAAACACGCCTTGGTATAAAAGGCATTGAGCTAAAACAGCTGGTCAGATCACTGTGTGGCAGTTAACTGTCTTAACTGCCACACAGTGGTCTCTTAAGGCGCGTCTTCGTATTTTTGTATTTTTCTAAGGTAATTCATTTCTTGTGGCTTTGGTTTCTGATGATTATGTTGAGCTGCTGATGTGATTTTATGCACTTGATTGTTTGATAAAAGTTCTGGATGATTGTGAAGTTGAACAGTGATTGTTGTCTTTATGGTTTTACTTTTACAAACGTCATCAACGGACCTGGAGAGACCAGATGACAACCAGCAACAGGTAGAAAATATCTCGTTTCTCAACACTGAATAAACATAACCACATATGATAAACAAATATAAAAATGACCTTTACGTATAGTAATAAACATTTCCACATATCACCTCCGATGTCCACCGGACTCTCAGTTGCCATGTCAACTGTTTGGGATTCCCTCCGTTATTACCTCAAAGCGCTTTCTGATTGGCTACCTGTCACATTCAACAGGCTGCATTCAGTCAGCGAAAACCCCACAGGCTGTGATAATATGTATTAAATATATTCTTTAATAGTAAAGTATGGAGGCTCAGAATGTCAGTGACCTGAGCGCTGTGGTCAGAGGGTCAGCCTAAACGCAGAGTGCCCTGTCAGGTCAAATGGGTCACATTGATCCTCTCCGGGGATTTAAAGGCAAAAACATTAAAGTTGCTTCAGAGATCAGAGGCTTCTGCAAATTCAGCTGAACTAATCTGGATCAATAAGACTATAATTAACTCCATTATTGATGTTTAGTTTTGTCCTGTTACACACAACCCAATGTGGCTGTTCTGTTGGTTTAATTCTGCACAAAACACTGGAAAATGATGGGCCAAAAAAAGTGTTTCCATTTCATTCTTGTGAAATACATCTATTTCCATACAGCTGAAAAACCACCTCATCCTGGCACAAAAACCTTTAATCGAAAAATCTGTTTTTTGGAAAATGAGCGTATTTCGATTGAGGTCATTAATTTTCATAATTTCAATTTGAGCAATTTCATGGTTAATGTAATTACAGCTAGTTGCTAGGACAGAGCAGCAATGTTCCGGTATCAACCCTCCAGTCCAGGTCAGGTCCATTCTAAGATCAAGCAGGTAAAATCTTCAAAAAAATCTAATCAAATCTCAAGACGATAGGAGATACTTCAGTCTGTTTTGACCGAATCGTCTTCTGTGGCAAATTGTGTTGCTTGGAAACACACATTTTTCTGACTTCGGAGCATCAGACACAGTATTGGTTCTTGTAGGAATGGCCCCGCCTTCTGCCAGGCCCCTAATCAAATAAACACCAAGCCGTTATCAGAGGATTTTTATTTATTTTTTTATTTTTTTATTTTTTTTTTCAGGTAAAATAGGTTTTTCTCAGAACCAAACAAGAGAAACCTCATTTCTCCCCATGCATACAAGTATAAGCAAACGTGTTCATCCTCTTTCTGATGCCACCCTGGACATCTGCCACACATCTCATCTCAAACTGATCACAGATAAAGCCTGAACAATACAGATGATCTGTTTGATGGGTGATATGGATCCAAGTAATTCAACTATTTAAAGAAAGCCTGAAGCTCCCCAGCAGAGCATGACATCTTGAGAAGATCCCAGTAATCGTTTCATCTGTCCGTGGTTTTCTTGCTGCAGCTCATCAGGCCTCCATTTTTCCGGGACATTTGTATCACTTCTTTTCCACTTGGTTCCCTCTCATCCGGCTCTTTGTTTCGCTCCCAGATGGCTGCTGACTCACGTCTATCAAACACTGCTGGGCTCTCTCTGCCCACAAAACTTCTTGTGTGGACTGAAGAATGCCCCCTGCTGACTCTTTCTGCATAAAATCGGTTATCTCCGAAATGCAGACTTGCACTGGAGAGGCTTTTTGTTTTTTTTTCCCCTCCTCTTTCTCCCCCACATAATCAGTATGAAGCCAAACTGCTTGTTGAACTCTGGCGAGCTAAAATAAAACCCCCCTTCAACTAAAACTTGTGAAGTCTGGCTCTCGCAGCTGCTTGATTCGCGCCCCTGGACGCCCTCTCAGCTCGGCTAGGCCCGGGAAATTAGGAAAAAGAAGAAAAAAAAATAGGCAAAGAGAAAAAAAAAGAAGCACATTAAGCCCCCGCTCTGCTGCCAGAGGAAATGATAGAATAATTTCGTATGGAAATGAGAAAGCTGTTTTACAAGGAGGAAAATTTGAAAACAGCACCGAGGGGCCTGCGGTAATTGAATGTCACTCGCAGGAGGTGGGGTGGTTTGTCTGCTGTTTGACGCAAGCTGTAATTGCATCACGGAGTAGTCACTTCTCCCAGGGAGAAAGTTGAGAGAGCGAGAAGGGAGAAAGTTGAGAGAGCGAGAATCTGGTAAGTTTGTGTGGAGTCACGTCCGGGCGGGATGTCGCTGCTCCTGGCTCGTCGCTTAGTCACCACTTGTTGCATGGTGCTGACTGACATGACAGGGATGGCTTCACGCGCTCTGTGTCAGCCATCCGGCTTGTTGGTTACTGCAGGTGCAAAGGTCATCAGTGGATAAATGGAATCAGAAATACTGTCAAAGAGATGAAACTGGCATGTTTGGCAGCAAGCTTAGAGGTTCTACATAGTGTGGAATTTAAAGGGGCAGTGTTATGTGTTTTCCAGGCACAAAGGACCATTTTATATAATCATATAAAATGTTACCTTTAGTTGTTATAAAAACACTGTATATGTCAAATATGACTTAAAAGATATTTAAGACTTTCAAGTCATATTTAAGGCATTTTTTTATTTTATTTAACACCTTGAAATTGGGCCTTTGTCTCTTTAAGAAGCCCCTGCTCCTACAGAAAGTCCGCCTTCAGGAAGTCCTCACAACACAGCTAATCTATTAATGAACCCTTCTAGACCAAGCATGTTTGTGGTAACGCAGCCAAATTTGCAATACTGTAATTCTGCAACACTATCTGAAAAGTTCCAACGGCTTCTGAAAAGGGAGACGTTGAGCTTTCCAGACAATATCAGGTATTACAGTAACTTCAGACATGTATCCGAAGTAATCTTAGTAGATGATAAATCACGAAAATAACTTCCTAGCTATTGAAAGTTCAGATTGTTGTGGTTCAATGGGCAAATATATTGACTCACAGGACGTTTAAAGAAATTCGTACAATTAAAATAAGCAAAAATAAAATTGAAATATAGGACTCAAAGGGTTGACCCTTTAACAACATCTTTACCAGCTGTTTGCTAATTGCTGCTGGCTAGTCTGAAGGAGGTGTCAGCTAGAGTTTGTCAGCTAAAACTTTAGATTTCGTTAGTATATAATTTAAAGAACTACAGTCAGCCACCTGTGCTGAGGCTGTTAGTGATTAAATGTGTTTTTAGCCACTCAGGAGAGGTGTGACTGAAGACGAGACAATGATAAATCTCTCAGCAGACCTCTGAAAGATTCATCCTCCTCACTCCTGAGACGGTGGCTACGCCTCCGTCTGGAGACAGAGACAGCAAGTTCTAATGAAATCATTTCAAATGCCTTTCACCCATAAATTACAGCGAGCACCTCCGGCTGCAGTGGCCCAAGCACCACCGTCAAACTACAAAACCCATTACCATGACGATAATACCTCCAGATGCCACGCTGTGGTTTTGCCTTCATCCGGTCTCAGGGTGTAGATGTTGGACATGCTATAGCAGTCTGAGCAGGACGTTAACGTTGGTCATATAATCACTCAGATGACCTCTACATACATTCTGCGGGGGCTAGCTCATGGAACAGAGCTGAACTGAAAGAACCAAGATTATTCTACTTCACTTAGTTCATTGTCATGTTGTATTACATGTGAAAAAATGCTCAATGTGATCCAATTGAAGTCAAACTACGTCCTAAGTTACTTTACAAAAGGTGCTTCAGGGGGAAGAAATGGCTTTCTGTAGTCTGTGGAATAAGGTGTTTGTTATTTCCCATGTCCATACGGCTGCATGGTTAGACATACGGCAGTCGTAAAACATTACAATCTGCAATATCATCTGTCGGTGGAATTACAGCAGATTTTAATAATGAAGCTCTAAAGAACAGAAAGTGAGGAAATTTAGCAGGGAAGTAATCTGTAGCGCAGCGGGGGTCCAGACTGTCCTAAATATTTCCCTGTAATGCACCAGGCGCTCTGCGTTATGTATGCGCATGTTCGTTCCTCTCCAGCCCTAACGCGGTAATTTGCTCGTCTTCCACCATCCTAGTCAGCCAATAAAACCATATTGATATTCTCAGCTGCGGTGACATATTCCTCCTGGGATCTCTGAATCTACAAATCAGAGAACAAGACTTATTAGGCCAGGCAGCGCGACAGATAGGCGGAATGAACAACGAGCCATTTAATACCTTCGCAACGGGGGAATGTAGAACAAAAACACAGATGAAACAGAGCTGGAAAGGCAGAACGGTCAGGCAGTTTACCTCTGAACTGCACACACACACACACACACACACACACACACACACACACACACACACACACACACACACACACACACACACACACGCAGCAAAGTCTCAGATGATGTAGAATCACAGAATATTGTTGGGACTAATGAAGATTGTTCTGAGAATAAATGAATCCAACCGTCCGCTCTCTCAGCTCTCTCAGCTCTCTCAGCTCTCTCAGCTCTCTCAGCTCTCTCAGCTCTCTCAGCTCTCTCAGCTCTCTCAGCTGTAATGGCTTCATGGACGTCTCTCTCAATATTAATGAATTCTATTAAAAATCATATTATTGGGATGGTCTCGAATGTGGCGACTGGGTCTTCAGTAAGTAAGACAGCAGAAGAGGTAACCGTGGAACCGGATCTGTGTTTGGACTGTTTTAATCTGGTTGGTGTCAAACTGGAACTCACACTGGGACTGTAACTGGGATAAAGACTGGATACTGGAAATCAGTCAAACTGAGGGAGGAGGTGAGAGTGGAAGTGGGAGGGACAGAAACTATGACTCTACCTGTGTTTTAATTAACCATTAATACCACAGTAGAACTCCCCCTGGTGGTTAATCTGTTATATTGTTTAGTTACTTTGAGAAAAGAAAATAGGAATCCAAGATGGTGGAACATGTTGACATGTGTTTTGGATGAGATTTGTTTGTCAGTATTGGTTAATGACAAAAATGGTAATTGTCTCTTTTTTGTGTAACAGTGGTGTGAATAATTTGTCATTCAAGCTAAAATAAAACTAAAATATTTCTTTTTATTATTTTAGCTCGCAGTAAGCATGGCTAATTTGCCATGTTAGTTAGCTAAACCATGCCTCGAATGTTTCAGTTTTACGATGGCCAAAGTGACGGCAGAGGTCAGAGGCCACTCATCAATAAACAAGCAAAAAGAAAGAGAACTTTGGTTATTGGAACGTTGCTATCTTGAAAAACTGAAAACTCAGGGCGAGGACAGCAGAGTGGACATTTGGAATAAAAATACAAGTACTGGTTGGGAATAGAGGTGGACCTGAAGTTTCTGAAGGAAAACCCGTTAGGCCCTCTCTGTGTTTGGATTGGTCCACATGCTGGAGTGAAAGCAGGGTCCGGGGTTGGGCTGCTCATGCCGGAAGCATTTCGGAGTAACTCTGCATCTGATTTGCTCTTTTTCTCAACTTTTGTTCGACTTATATTTGGGTTGAGGCATTTATTTTTTTAGACAATCATTCCCTCTGGTTTGGGACGCTGTGCAGCAGAAGGGATTTGTTTTCTTTTACTTTCTCACTTTCAGACAGTTGTGATGATGTGGGAGTGAATAAAAGTATTTTTGAATTGAATTTAAAGGGAATGGAATTTAAATGGAAATGATGGTTATACACTGAAGACTGCAAAACAAATAAACATGAAATAGGATAAAATATAAGAAAATGAGAACTGCACAACACTTGTTCTGGATCTTTTGGAGCATCAACATGAGCTGGGTTTGCTGTGTGTGGAATGTAAAAGCCTGGTGTGTCCAGACAAGTGGCCTCAACTCATGATTATTCAACCATTTTCAGTAATAGATTTAGACGTGGCCCAAGCTAATGCACTTTATGACAAACTGGAGCTGAACAACAGGCATATCTTCATGAAATATCAATAACTGTGGCTGGCTGTGTTGCAGTCGCCTCTGTTTATCACATGAGTCCAATTTCATCTTTTTGCCTTTAAAGCCAAACGGTCAGGATATTTTATTCGATATTTTCAAAATAAAGACCACAGTCACGGTTTTCATTACCGTTGTTTTTCAGACACATATTTTCTTTATTAAATAATGCATTCCTGCACACGGTTAGAATTACAGCCCTGACCTCCTCTGGTAAGAATAATCCCATGTGAGCAGACCTTTTTATAACCCTTGGTATTTTACAGTCCTTCTTTTGCTCAGGGGTGTAGTGTAAATGTCAAGCTACCATAAGCGAAGTAGTTTTGTGCTCGCTCTGTCTGAGACAGAGAATATAAAATACTGCTTACTGTAAAAGACACTGTAAGCACCAAACCCTGCTGTTCTCTGATTTGCTGAGTGAGGAGGGAGACGGATGGACGCTACACATGCAGGACGCTGAAGATGTTGAAGTCTGGAGTCAGGCCGAGTCTTGACTTGAGACTCTGAAGTTCAACCACTTCATTTCCTGATGCTGAGGTTCTGTTCAGTGTCCCATTGTCACCTGAACTGCTTTTCTTTAATAAATGAAAACCAAAAAAAACACATCAGCTGAGAGCGCAGGTTTAGTTTAAGCCATGCATGCATCAATAAGTGGTAATGATGAACAGATTGTGTGTGTTGCACTTTTCTTTTATGTTAACATTGATACTTACACTATATATCTATGGATGCATCCAAGTGTGAAGCTGATCTGGTCTCTTTCTGAAGAAAGGAAACACTTGGTAGTGGCGCTGAGCTCAGCAAAGCTAAAGCAGAAAACATCACTTAGAGCGAGTGAAAGAGGAGTCAACAGCCAATCGAAAGACTGGAAACAAAGCTGAAAACATCTTGCACATTGGGAGCCAAGATGCCACATCATTTCATGTGCAAATGAAGCAGTGGAGAGCTGGTTTCCTCCCATTTCATCTCCTTCGTCATAATTACATCTTCCTTTCTCCCCTGGCTTCCAGCTACCACTTCCCTTCCTCCTTCTGGTTTATCATGCACAACAGTTTCAGATAAGTTTTTGTTTTGTTGCCAGGTTCCCTTTTGTGAATCCCAGATAAGTAGGGCAGCTTCAATCATTTTTACCAAGGCCCACTTTGAATTTAAGATGTGATTCGGCAGAATCTTCGTACTGAACGTGGCTATGTTCAGTGACTCAGCCTTTCAGCTGTGTGTGTGAGGACACACACCAAGACGCTTTCTCGGCCACTGAGGTGGATGATCGCTGGTGAGGGGTCTGTCCTGGAAATTCATGGCTTAACTCGGCCATTGCTGCCAGAAATCACGTGATGTGGATCCACAGATGGCTGAGTGCACAGAGCAGCACCGCTGTGTGACTCAGGCGGCGTGAAACCCATTTCTGTAATGAGCTCCATACGTCAGAGGAGGCTCATGTAGACAAACGAGAGAGTTCAATAAGGGTCGATTGGGCTGCATTTCCTTTACACAAAACGTCATCAATATTCTGCTAATGTAGGAAAAACAATTTCGCAATAGTTTGGTTTCCATTAAATAACAAACACAACTAAAATCATTCATGTATAAGTTTGTTCATGTGATAAGTCTTTAAAGAACAAACCTCCGACTGCTTCCTGTCGTCTTCTTCTTCTTCGTGGTTTGAGCCAACATCCGGTGGCTGGTCATGCGACTCATGCGATGAGAAAATAGTGTTTACATTTCAGATTTGTGAATTAAACCAATTTTGATATGGCCAAAAAAAACCCCACCTCATCCTCATTTTCAAAGTGTCAAATGGTCAGTGGAAACACAGCTAGTCTCAGGCCTTCTCCCCAAAGATTGGATTTCGTTTTTCAGGTTTCAAAGTTAAAACGCAACTTTGCAATGAAAGAATAGTTTAATACTTTTGAGAAACTTTTTGAGATGTTATAATTAATAAAGTAGTTCTGTATGACCAATGCTCTGTGTGTGTTTGTAATTAATCTCTAACACAGACTTTTTCAAAGTCTTTAAGGGGAAACACACACCAGCCTGTCCATCCTCCACGCTTCACAACCTGAGAAAGGAAAGGAAACGAAAGAAAAGTAGACAGAATAACATCACAATGTCACCTCATGGCTCTGTGAGGTGAAGTTTCTCTTATGTTTTTTGTAAAAGAAAAAAAGCCCTACACACCATTTCTCCTGTTGGCGCCAGACACACACGTTTGTTTTGGTTGTAGTTGTACTTACCCAGAATACCTTGTTTGAAAGGCATTCAGTAGGTTTGAGGGCTGATTCAAGGGACTGAATCAGAATGAATACCAAGCGAATATATTGATCACATATGATTTGTATTCATAAAGGCATTTGAACCGCAGGCAGGTAACACAGGGAAATGTTACCTGTCATAATCTGCAACGATGTAGGTTAAGCAAGCAAAATGTCCATCCATCAAATCCACCTTAACCTTTTTTAAAGTGAACTGTCTGAAGTTCCCTTCAAAAGATCCACAAAACACAAATGCTGGAAGAAGCAGTGACTCTTTCCCACTGACATCTACATAGCGTTGCTCAACTCTACTCAGTGTAAGGATTTCCTCTGGTGATGGCTCTCTGGTATCGTCTCTTTTCTCAGGACCGACTTCGCTGCGACTCCACACACGCCAAGTCCTACTCAAAGTACAACATCAGAAGAGTGGTGGCTCCTGATTGGCTGGGGGTGGGGGGGGAGTCACTGGCTGTGTCACAAAAGCCACTTTGTTGCAATGATCCAGCCAGCCATTTCTAAACACAACACCTGGAGCAGAATGTTCAACATGGCTTCCATGTCCTCCACTGCTGCCTGGTGTTGTGTTACAGATCTCGCTGTGCTGCCTTAAACACCACCAGGCTACCTGACGACCCCAACCAAGCTGGAGCTCAACTCAAAAACCAAAACAAACTGTAGAGCAGGACCGATCCGAGTCGAGGCGCGCGGCCAGGCGTTAGTGGAGGAGGTCCATCATCTCTGATCCTGACTTTCCTAAAAGAGGAAAAATGTTCAACAGAGCTTTCATCAGTGGAGAAAAAAATCTGATAAGTAAATAATTGGTTTGAACTGTTATTGAAGTGTTTGCTGATCATATATGAGATTACTGTGTTGGGTTATTTATCCAACAGCTTCACAGAATCTCTTCTACTTTGTCTCATTTCCAGACAAGTTGCTATATTTAACACTGAGCTTCACAGCATGTGTATGGAATGTTAAAATCTCTCTGCATTTCTTCGAAATTGAACAGGGAAACTTTTCTGCACGTCTCACTGCTGCGCAGTGAACTCAGAAAAGGATAATAAACAATGAAGAAGAGGCAATAATAACTGTATGTTGTCTGTTTCCAGCTTGTAGCGGATCTACAGTCAGTGAGGAACAAACATGGTCCATCAGCAGAAACACAGAGGCTGATTTAATCCCCCTGCTGCAGCCGTTCCTCCATCGCTTCCAGCTGCTCAGCATCATCATGTGTTGCTCCTTCTATCTCACATCATTAGTGCTTTTTGTGTTACTGTAAAAGAAACAATGGGAGTGGTAAAGAGGAATAGACCATCTGGATACGTCTTCTACTTTCTCAGTCTCAGTCTCCAATAACATCTTCTTTAAAACCGTTTTTTTTAAAACTTAATATTTAAAATGTTCATTTAATGTTCATTCAATAATGTGAAACGTTATTGTCTTTCTGTCCATGCAAATCCGAATCCAGACTTTGAGCTGATTTCCACATCAAAAAGAACAAGAAAGAAATGACATTTTCTCCTGACATGAAATGTGGATTTTCACACAAAAGCAGAAGCTGAAAACTTTCTAAAACATTCCTGACATTGCTGTTTGGCCAGACTCATTTTGTTTGAGTGTATTATTTCCACAACAATTTGAAAACATCACATTGAATATTTTTCTTTTCCTCTCTGATACTGGGAATTTGGTATTTTGGTAATAATTACTTAAAAAGAAATCACTGAGTTATTGGTGATTTGACTTCATTTAGTCGATTATGGTCTTGATAAAACACGGGACGAAGATTTTAGCAAAGAAAGTCGTTTTTATTTTTTCTGCTAAGTACAACAGAAAACAATGTAGCAGTAAAGAAATAACATAATTCCCTCATAAACTTCAGTTGTTTATTAAGATAACTGAGTCAGTACACTGAGCTGAAAACGGTTTTCCTTCAACACTTAAAATTGAAATATTCATATTTCAGGTTTGGTTTACATGAATATTTTGTGTATATTTTTGAGTCT
>CAEFZX010015842.1:0-54778 GCA_903066825.1 Alfaro cultratus | reverse complement strand
GAGAGAGAGAGAGAGATCAAGAGAGAGAGAGAGAGAGATCAAGAGAGAGAGAGAGAGCAAGAGAGAGAGAGAGAGAGAGAGAGTGAGAGAGAGAGAGAGAGAGAGAGAGAGAGAGAGAGAGAGAGAGAGAGAGAGTCCCAATGTGTTAGGGTTAGGGTTAGTTATGTCTTTGTGATTTAGACTAATGTTTACTTCACTTGGTAAGGACCCAATGATGTTTTGGTAGAAATGTTTCCAAATAGCTACAGGTGGATTTTTTTTTTTTTTCAATTCAATTTAAAATAATTACTTGCCAGAAGAGATTAAATGCAAGCAATAAGTCCATTATTCCTTCTAGTTTAGCTTCTCATAAACAGGCTCTTCACACACAGGCCACGCCTCCATCAGCTGTGATGAGTCATGCTGTCACACCGTGCCTCCACATCTTAGTCCTCTGCTGTGCATCACTTCTTCATTTTATTTACAGCGATTGTCTCTCCACCTCTCACACCATAAAACACCAACTAAAACCTACCTAACATTCATCTCCCTTGGGTCTGTTAGACAGAACCCCCTAACACTCCCACAGTGTTCCTCTGTGCCGCCCATCCATTTTAAACATATCTCTGCCTCATTCACTTAGTTATATAACAGACAATTACACAACCCATCCAGGGCTCCTGTAAGAGCAGCCTCACATGGGCTCCTCCAGGATCGGTCAGCAGACTGCTGCTGATGGGTTAAAGGAGGAAATGCATGAGCAATTCTCATAAAGAGACAGAATACTGTTGAAACCCATCATGGATGCATGATGAGGAATGGATTACAGGAGAGGAGAGGAGAAAATTAGGCTTTTCTTCCTGTGGTGGCTGAAGGGAGTTTAGTAATATCAGACCTCCTCCACAAGGCAAACACAAATAACTGCTTCTTACATCACTCTGAGCTTGAGCTGAAGAGCTACTAGTTTGAGGTAAATGGTGAGATCTCTTAGTTTGGGTAAATGTGCCAAAGTGGTCTTAAAGTTAGTCTTTTTCTTTAGTCCTTCACAGGTTGATTCACTAAATCATGTGTGAAGGTTGGTGCATCCTCGGGCTTCTTCTTCTTCTTTGATGGTTTTTGGCGGTAGGCAAACAATGAAACTGGTGAATTACCGCCACTGTCTAGAATGGAGTGTGGACCAGATTGTCACTCAAGAATTAAATTCTGTTACATACCTGTGTTAATTTAAGATAAAGAAATAGCCGATCAGTTTTACCTTTCAAGTTGTTTCTAAATAAATCAATTAAATTCAGTTTAACTTTGATTCTATTTAAGATTTGAATTAATTGTTTTCTTTCTTCCTCATAATTTTTACAGAATAACTTATGTTCTATTCTCTCATCAACTCCACAATCGTCACACTTACCACTGAGATGTTTCCCTGAAATAAAAGCAGTTCTATTGAACTCAGAGACTGATGTGATATGAGAAATAATCATCTCTTCTCTCCTCGTCCTCCCTTTACTTCTTATTTCTTCCCTTTTCTTTTAGATTTTATAAAACCAATGCCTCTTGTTTCTTTCTCCCACTTCATTTTCTGATTAATTAAAACTTTACTTTTGTTTTACTAAAATGAATGACTAAAGTTTCGTGAAGTTTCTAATATCTGGGTCTCATTACAGGGTGTGGCCAGCAGGTGTGTCCTCCAGTTGGAGGTCGTTGGGGTCAATCGGGAAGAGCGGAAAGAAAAGAGGAGACCACGCTAGATTTTATTATAGTACCAAAAAGAAAGTTGTGAAATTTAATAAATGTATTTCAATTTGAAAAGAAGATATTATGTCCAGTATGAGATTAGGTAACACAGCACTCTTCAAATAATGAACCAACATGCTACTGGTTGCTGTGTTCATTGAGGGCAAATAGAAACCACAAAACATATTTTCTTGGAATTTAATGAACATGTTCATGAAAGAGAGATTTAAATATGAGTAAAAGTAAGTTAGAGGTAAGGGAATTGCTTCCAAGATCTGGGGTGTTGTTTTTACCAGAATTTTTAGTTTCTTAAGAAGAACTTTTATTTTGCAAAGAAAATAGTACTATTACCTACATCACCTGATCCATACTTCAATCTAGAAGGTGGGAGTAATCCACCTCAAGTTGTTTGCCAACTGCCGTAAAAATACAAGAAGAAGAAGAAGAGGCAGATGCCAGACTGGGTGGTAGTCAGGCTTCAATCACTGTGTTTGCATTGACCATAAAATTGTGCAAACTGGAATTAGGAAAATAAATTTGCTTAATGGAAACAGAGCAATTGGAACTAATGTCTTTCAATTAAAAAGATTTTACGCTGGGATGAGTTGGTCTGTCAGTCGTATCGAAATTGCAAAACTGCAACGGAAGCACTTATTTTTGCATCACACAATTTGTAACCAACAGCAAAGAGATTTATTTGTAGGCACTGATATCCTTAGACAACGTGCAGCTGGCTCCACTAGAACTCTCATTGCACTGCAAAGTTTGTCAGAACTTAAGTTTGCCATTTGAAAGTGTTGAATCCAAAACTCTGTAAAAACACCAACTACAATTTCCTCAAAACGTTGCAACGTAGCCGCTCCCAAGTATAAGAGGCTTTCCATTCCAACACCTCAATGAGACGCCGACGTTTCCTCTGATGACTCATGAGCACTACTGACATGGCTGAACCATATCTCATGTTTATATCTGTTGCCTCCATGATTTTTGATGACTTATTGCATGAACAAACTTCTTCAAATGTGATTTTAATTGCATTTCTTATTTGATAGAAATTCCGCAATTGCAGGATTGTGTTTTTTCAACATTTGCAGGATGTAGACAAAGGTTTGTGCATGGCAGAACTCCTGAAGTTCTGACATTCAGCTTCGCTCTCTCTCTTCTGCAGACTGTTCCTTTCCTTTGTTGATGTTCTGCTGCTGGACTCCATTCATCTGCTTCTTCACTCCCAGCATCTGTTTGGAGAATTCTTAGGTTCCTTGAATCCCCTCAGTCCCGTGGAACCTTCTACCTGGATTTCCCCAAGGCTTCCTTACCTGCCGGTCCACCCTCCCACATTCACCGCTCTGAATGTTGGAGTGCTGAATGTTCCACTCCATCATTCACTGCTCTGCAACTACAAGCAGGAAACAGGACACCAACAAAACTAACCGCCCCATCCTCAGCTACTGTGATTATACTCACCTCTTCACCGTCTTCTCCTCTGCCAGTAACAAACTTTTTTTCACTTCATTATAAAATCGACCTCAATCACCAGATGGCCATCCAGGAACACAACCATTAACCTGGAAGAATCTTCTCACTGTACATACTTACTACTAAACCTTCCAAAATATCTCTGGGTGTCTGTGACTGCAACCTGAGCTAGAGTTTCACTCCTGCTTCTGGGTAAATTTGGTTTGGGTAATTAGATGACTCATGAGGAGCAATGAGTGGTTAAAGTTAGGCACAAGGAGCAAATCTGAGGCTAAGCTGGGAGCGACTGTGTCCCACATCAGCAGCACAGAAAGGATGATGTCAGGAAAACAGAAAATCTGATAGGCAATTTAACACCCAGCCAGTTTTATGAGACTCTAAACAGTTAGGTGCTGTGGTCCTGAATATATTTTGAAGACGTCTGAATCTCACATCAGGAGAAATGTGAAACTCCACCTGAGGAAGACAGTGTCATGCAAACGTACTAATAATGTTCCGTATTTCATCCTGTTCATCTCATTGCAAACCACCGTTTAGAATTATACCAATTTATCTAAAGGGCTTTTATTATAGCAAGAGTGTGTGACTGGTCTCTGTAGTACAGCTTGTGAAGGGTATCAGCCTCAAAGCCAAGGTTCTGAGGACATTTTCAACAGTCCCAGTCAAGGTTTCCTAAACAAGAAAAAGGACACCATCAAACTGCAGGTTTTTGTCAAGGCTGACCTCACACAGGAACAACCCGACCAAGGATGGTGTGTGTGATATTCCGACTTCCACATGCAGACAAGGATATTGACATGGGCAAGGTCCTGCATAGCTCCCTTCATTCTTCATTTCTATTCATCTCAGTTGGTGACTGCAGGGGGACAGATGATTTATGGCTCCTATGACCTGTGCAACACAAATAAACCTAAATGTTCCACCGACACATCAGAGGCCAGAGGAATAGGTAATGCCATTAATCAGTAAATGAAAGCAGGATAGAGGGATCAGGCTGAATGAGGAGGAAGTGTGGGCCTACAGCTGTGTGCTAGCAGTTCCACACAACATGAGTTAAATCATCATTGCACCAAAAAAACTCCACTTTAATGGAAACACCTCAGTGGTAAAATTGTGTTTTTTTGACATTTCCAGAATATTGGCAAAGATTTGCCAAACTATCCATTTGTATTGTAAACACAGCTAGTGATACGATGCTGCCTAGAAAAATAACAAAACCAGGTTTTCAAATAAGGTGAGAAAAAAAATTAAGACAGAAGACAAGGGTGTCAGTTTGTAACCCAGTTTTTCTCAAAAAGAGGTAGGTAGACTCTGGATTGTGATTATCCGGTTAGCTTAGCTACAAACTGTGTTAGTTTCTATTTTAGACAATAGACATTCTTAAATTGACTGCATTTTAGCAATCTTTTCTTTCATTTTTCACCCTCCTGGAGAAGCTGCCTAGTCTATATGGTTGGTTTAGAGCGAACCCTGATGAAGTGCGTAGCGAGTACAGCAGAGACTCAAGCAGATAGGCAGAACAGACAACAGGCTGCGCTACAGATACATTACCTGAGCCTTTTACACTTTTCAAAGCATTAAACCGAAAAACAAAAAAAAATCTTTTGCTTTTTTTTTTTTCCAAATTAAGTAATAACTGTTCGCAACTTTTTCAACCACAACCTCAAAAGCAGTAACATCTAGAGTAGCCTTCTGCAACTGTGTTCATTCTAGTTGTAAATCAGATTTATTTAATTTATTTATCCACTACTTTAGTTTCACTGGTCTCCTTTTTCTCCATTGTACTTGTAAGATGCTTGTTGCTTTAAATGTGATTGACGTTGACATTATTGAACATTCAAGTTTCAGGTAAAAAACAGAATATCAATAGATTTTATAATTAATGGGTACAGAAGCAAAGACATAAGCTAAACTTAGAATGTAAATGTCAGACTCAAATAGAGTGACTGGTAACACCAATGCTTTTGAACCAGGACAGAGAACCTACAGTCAGGTCCTCCAAACAATCGGCAGGCCCACAATATTCATAGTTTGAATCAACCTGTTACAGACAAAAAAAAAGCACCTTGGTTACTTTCACTGCAGAGAGAGACATCATCCCCACTGTGTTAGACAAAGCAGTCAGCCCCTCCACCGTCCCACCTCCACCCCTCTGCTGTAAGCTCCCACAGCTGCAACACTCATTTCATCCACTAATTGCTTTAGGGCAAGTGACCTTTTGG
This sequence comes from Alfaro cultratus, assembly GCA_903066825.1. Classification (NCBI taxonomy): domain Eukaryota; kingdom Metazoa; phylum Chordata; class Actinopteri; order Cyprinodontiformes; family Poeciliidae; genus Alfaro; species Alfaro cultratus. The sequence continues at coordinate 49,370 of CAEFZX010015842.1, read as the reverse complement.
AGATGCTGCTCTGTGATTTAAAACCCAAAACAAAGGAAGGCTAACTGTTTATTTCTGTTCTTGTCAGTCTGTAGACCTTTGACATTTAAGCCCTGCGTGTTCTACACAGAGTGTTGTGTTTTATATCATTATCATGATATAATAAAAATATCAATACCTCAGCACTACCAATGTAGGCAGTCACAGAGCTGAGTTTATGAGTAGGTGTAAGGTGGGCGGGGCTCCGGGGTGGGGAAGCATTTCTCTTGGGAACCGTGGATCCACCAAACCAGCTACTGTTCTTTCTCTTTGCACTTGCCTTTTAAAAATGGTTTCTTTAATGGTTCCATATGTTACTGCAGCCCTATTGTTATACATTTTAGGATATTGCAGCCTTAATTTCATTGTTGTTGGCTTTTGTATGAAACTACTCAAGATCAGACACTGAGGAATTCTTGGTTCTTATCAAACTCTGTTGGAGTTCCTTTAGATAAATTTATTATTATTATTATTATTATTATTATTATTATTGGCTTTAATAATAAACTAAGCTTGACTGCTCAATAAAACAGGACAAAATTGTAACTTTGACCCCAACTTTTTGAAAATGGTGTCATCAAATCACAAATTTTAGGCCACAAAAAAAAGGTAAAAAATAAAAAAAAATAAACATGGTAACATACTGGAGGGAGGAACTGCTATGTTTAGCTGTGACATTAAGCTGCTCTATTGGTTGACTGCAAAATACATTGAGGTCTTAAAAATTTAACTAAAAGTACTTTTTGTAGTAACAAATTAGTGTGCAACATCACACTGTTTGATTTCAATGAGCTTCCTAAACCAAAACCCTGTAAGATTAATTTTATTATTTTCCAAATTGAATGTTAAGATCTCCTTTTTTACATAATTTATTGGATTACAAAAGCAAAGACAATATTTAAGCTATAGCTACCTTTAAAAGGTCCAAACCTGCCAGAAAGTCTCAAAGGTTTATAGCCTGAGAGGTTAAAAAATGAGGCTTACTCATTTTTTTTTACAACTTTCCACATATTAATTAGTAAAACATGAAGTGTGTTGTTTTCTTTAAACAAAGTTGAAAAAAAAAATCTGGCATTTCCGAGCATCTGGTCTCCCTGACTGCGGCTCCTGCTCCATCTCTAATAGGAGGAAATGGCTTTTAGTGCGGTAGAGGATCCAGCCCTTCTGTTGGAGTTTAATTCAATCACAGCTCGGGTCAAAAATGAATTAAAACTCTCATTAAACCCCCTCCCTCCTGTATCCCAGCCTAACAAGTGGAGGTTTGGGTGTTACATGCTCGGCTTTGGAGCTGTGAGTCAGCAATCAGTCACCGCCAGTTCCATCATTTTGTTATTTTAATTTGCTCGTGCCCATCCACACAGTGGACACACTGAACCCGGCTGAAGATGAGCCAAACAAACAGCGGGGCGCTCTTTATGCACGACCTGAACTCGCCACGTTACGGCCGAGCCCAGGCGCTGGCCAGACTTCATATTTCACCGAGAACAATGAGGAGAGCGGAAAGCAATCGGCATCACAGGACCGCTGACCTTTCCACACAACACTGTAACTAACCACTTTGAACCGTGGCCATTTATTACAAGGAGCAAAGCAGTGAGAAGTGTTGAGCAGTCACTGGAGTAAAGGGAGGAAACACTGTGTTTTAACCCCATATCTCTCTGAAGCAGGACCGATTCAGCTTTGCTTTGTCGCCTCTGAACAATGGCTCCCATTATGACTGCAGATACACGGCCCAGGCTGAAAACCACTCTGTTTGGTGTGATTGAATTAAGACCACTTCAACTTTCACTCTCATAAATCCTGCTAATATTTTTGATTCTCTACTAGTAAAAGAAATAATTATACTTCAAAGTGTATCGAGCACTGGACTAAGCGCAGGTAAGAGGCTGAGGGAACCTTTGCAGCTTAAAGCAAACACGGCTGTTTAATTATCAGTAGACAAAAGGGTTTCATGCATGCCAAATATTCTACCCTGCCCCCCTCCCCCACCACACACACACACACACACACGCACCCATCTCCTCAAAAGGTACTCATCAGAATTCCAAGACAAGCGCTCCCCCTACAGGTTAAAAACAGACGCTGAGTGACGCAGTATAAGGCGTGGGCGGGGCTGGATGGCAGAATTGACAGAGAGAAATACCGACATCTGGTGGCCAACTGCAAGATCTCCAAATAAAAATAAACATCTAATGTGGGATACAGCAACCTTTACAACTTTAAGAGCTTCGGTATGAAGACTCTGTTTACTAAATTATAGTGTGCATATGTATCAAATTATATATACACACCAAAATTCATTTTGGGATTTAAAATAATGTATACCCTATAAACATTTTTAGGGTAAACATACACTGGTTTGTAAAAGTATTCACACCAGTTGAACCTATTTATAAGGATATCTGGTGCTACTTAAAGGCTGAACTCCCTCCAAACGGAAACATGGGAACCACATTATGGTAATATCATAAACCACATGTCTTGAAGCTAAAAATGAATTCAGGGAAGATGAAGACAGACAGACAGACAGAAGGGGGTGAGAAGGGTTAAGCACAGTTGGAACAGGCTGGATTCCTCTCCTGTTTAAAACCAGCTGAGTGAGGAATGTCATTCTGTACATGCTACGAAGCAATTTCAACAGTAATGTTTTCATATTATCCAGTATGGTGAGATACATGCCAAGGTTAGCATGGCATGACATAACAAACCAAATCATTGTTCTTTTCAAATAAAGAACTTTAATCAATGGGAGTGATTAAGTCAAATATTTCAATATATATGGCTGTTGTGACAACTGCCCATCAAACCTTAATGTAAGCACTCACTCTCTTGTAAACATCTCCTCGATTTTTATGGTGTATTCAATGTACCTTGGAATTCTCCATTCATATCTGGGAATGGTACTAAACTGGTGGATTTGTCTGATCAAATTACACACTGTTAGCAACATGATCTATTTCTCTGATGTTATGTGCTCAAATTCTAAAGCAATATGTTCCCTATCCACAAGCGGCACAAGTGCCTCTAAGTTAATGTGAAACTTACATGGAGATATCACATTTTATTCAAATGGCAGCCATGTTGGATTCGGATAGCATAGGGTGTTTCAGGTGACTCATTGGACTTGCTGTGCCAAGTTAATAATGTTAACATGGACAAAACTTTTTGAATATAATTAGAAATCCAATTATTTGTTTTATTGTCAATCACCAAATAAATTAGGTTAGATCAATCTTTATAAACTGCACTTTTTTCCATTTTTGCTACTCACCTATTTTTTCACTGGTATTCGCCAAAGGGAGCAAACTATACCGAACATGAACAGCTGAAATCCATGAATACTTGAGTCTCCCATTACTATAGCTGTTTACTTTAAGAGTTTGAGCACTAAATATAACTTAATAATATGTATTAATGCAGACTTCCAAGGAAAATAAATGGCGGTTCTGGACCAGCTGCCAGCCAATCGTGTGCCATGTGGCATTGTGTCAAGGTATTTCAGCTTCCTAAGCTGCATTTTCTTTCAAACATTTTAGAAAAATACACAAATAGGCAAATTTTCCACAAAAAGTTTGGAGATCCGATCCATGGAAAAATTTCGAAATAGGCATGGGTCACTCTAAGAATATATAATCACCATCTACTGTTTAACACAGAATAAATCCAGATCTTGAATAGACTCACTTTTATTTCATATTCTTTAAAGCCAAAGAATGATTGGTGTATTTTGTTTGAGGCTACAAGTAAAATTTCCATAAAATATAAATAAGTTAGAACTCAAACTAAAAAAGTCAAAGGTTTTTCACCAAATGAAAATCCAGTGTTGCTCATGGTGATAGATGCAGTAATAAAGTTTGTAAGGTACATCAGACATTTTACATCCTATGGTACATAAAGTATTGTACAACATTATGTTTGTAGTGTAACAAATATAGGCTGAATGACTGAGTAGAGCTTTTAAGTAGAATGGTATTACAGATCTGCTTTTTGTAATTTTATAGATCCAACTTGGACAATTTAACCAGGGTGACTCCTGCAATTAGAACTCGGTAACTCAGCAACTCAATTGTACATTTCCTTGAACACATGTTCATTTTAGCATCTGAATATATAAAATGGTTAGTCACAGTCTAAGGACAATAATAAAAAAAAGGCCATAGATGTAGTGACTTATAAATGTAACACAGTTTAATTAGAGTAATGCCATTCCAAGATCCAAGTTGTAAATTCTGAGGTGAATTGATTATAAGATTTATTCTTCAGACTCTCACTGTGATAATTTGGGGACTGTTACAGAATAAGAATGAACACATGCAATGAGAATGGAATGAGAACCTCTGTTAGTAACTAAGTCTGCCTTAGTTACTGGAGGAAAAAAGTAACAGCTTCAAAAATGTGCTGCAGCAGCAGTGGATATTTAATTTTGTCTACTAGAAATTCATTACTGGCCCAAACACAATTATAAAGACTCAGATCAGCTGATTATTTCGCTATACATATAAATATAACTGAATTTTGACACTTTATTTTTCTTAAATGTGTAACTTTTTAGATTTAGGTATCTCAATCAAAAGATGTAAACCAATAGCCACGAATGAACTCATAATTACGCTCCTCTGTTCTGAACAGCTTTCTGACAGCAGACGGCATGTCCGTCTATTTCTACCGGAAGTAATACATCTAATCGTTTCCACAGTAACCCTCCCAGAATAAGTGTTCAGAAAACGTCCTCGTGCAATGTTAGTTTCGAGGTGGCCGTGAAGGCAGCACAGGACTGTCATCAGTGATGTAGCAGCCCGCATCGTGCTTCCAACACGTGTTGAGACAATCTGAGGGGGTCGATGGCTATATGAGGAGGCACTTTTACGAAAAACGTCAATATTTGGGACGTGAAACTGACTCGCCGGGTAAAGGTCTGTTGGGCCTGTTTATCTCTTAAAGTAGGACGCCATCGTTGAGGATTATTTTCGGTAAGTTGAAGTGTGATGCAGTCTAGACAGGTTTGTTGGTTAGCTTGTATCAAGTTAGGTTACAAGCTGTACTTGGGTTAAGCATTCGGTTAAATATAAATATTTCCAAATACGTAAATTGCGTAGGCAATTGTAGTTGAGGTTCAAATGTGTCACACGTCTCTTAACACAACAGAGTTTTTAACGCTGGTGGGAATGATCTGTGTTTTAACTTGGCTCTTAATTTGAAAGCAGTGTACACACTAATTCGTTTGCTAGACTACAGACTAGCTATAGAAGCTAAGTCCTCTATGACTTAAACGGTTTTTACGCAAATGTTTTATCAGTATTTGTCACTAAGTGACGCTATAGAGCTACTGTGAAGCATTGCTAACGTGTACGCTTAGCAAAAAGCTAACTGTAGTGGCGGCATTAGGTTGGTCCTGCACATATATTTCTCCACAGGGTTAACTCTGACGAGCGGGTTGCCTCGTTTTCTTTATAGCGCGTGTCTCTCCGCCCCTCACGACTGCAACGCAAACGTAATCAAGCGCCCCAAGGATGCCCAGCTTTATGCCGGGAAAATACCGCATCAATTTAGTTCCTGAGTTATAGACCAGGAATCCGGTTAATAACCAGCTGATATTTTTTCTTTATCTTTCTGCTTAAGCAGCATTATTTTTGTTTTAGAACGTATTCCTTGCCTTTATTTTGAGCTTTATTTGGGTTTTAATTAATAAATTAAACCTTAACCGGCAAGTGAGACTGGGAATAAGTAAGAAAGTTATTTATCTCAAAACAAACGATTACATCTGAACGAGCAGCAAGAAACAAAGCTAATGTGTTAAAGCTGAACATCAAGGCTAAAGACGTTCTGGGGTCCGCTTTGGCCCCTCAGGTTACTTTGAAATCTGTGAAAGTTGTTTACGGAGTTATCAGCCGTTCAAAACGGCTTATTGTCGTAATATTCATCATCATAATGCAGAGTAAAATGCAGCCCAGCACAACAGCAGCAAGTAAAACCCTACAACTCAAAGTTCAACTATTGAATTCTAACCCTAAACTGGTGTTTATTTCATCAGATAAACACCAGTTTACAGTCGCTATTGTTAAGCATTTCTGTACCTTTGCCTCAGTAAATCAAATTCCTTTGGCCTCAATTTGTGGGGAATAAAGACATTTATTTATTGGGGGGCTTACTTTATAATTTCGTCAAAGCAAATAGAAAACTGAAAGATGCTTTCCTGGTATTTTTTTTAATAGAAATGGTAAAGGGATAAAAGTTCTAAATAATTTAACAAAGTTAAAGTACATTATTTTAAAAGCCAGTTAGTGTGCCAGAGCTTGAGACGGCATCCTCAACAGCATTAGCACGCACTTGACCTAATGTCTGCCCAGTCTAATATTCAATAAACTTACTTTGTGTTGTTGGTGTTAAGTTAGTGTTATGTACCAGTTTATCCGATGCTTGTAAAGTACAACGTTGGAATGAGAACCGTGTCTGATTACGTCTCCAGGCAGTGAAGCACCATGATGAAATACATCCTTGTAACTGGCGGCGTCATCTCTGGCATCGGCAAAGGGATTATCGCGAGCAGCGTGGGCACCATCCTCAAGTCCTGCGGCCTCCATGTGACCGCCATCAAGATCGACCCGTACATCAACATCGACGCCGGAACCTTCTCGCCGTACGAGCACGGTACGTCCGCAGGCCCGGCAGTTTACCGCCGTGGCGCACCATTGTCTCACGTTGTCCGTGTCCAGGTGAAGTGTTTGTGCTGGACGACGGCGGCGAGGTGGATCTAGACCTGGGCAACTACGAACGGTTCCTTGACATCCGGCTCACAAAAGACAACAACCTGACGACCGGGAAGATCTACCAGTCGGTTATCAACAAAGAGAGGAGGGGCGACTACCTGGGCAAGACGGTGCAGGGTAAATGAGTCCAGGGTTAAAACTGCTGCTGTCAATCCATTAAAAAATCTAATCAGACTCTAGCGCTCTGATTAACTAACTCTGAATATAAATATGCACGCAGTTATGGTTCTTGCAGGAATGGGCAAGCCCCTACTTCTGCCCACTCCAACTAATAAGAATTCAAGCAGTTATCTGATTATTTTTATTTTTTTGTTTTTTTGCAGCAGAAAGCTGGTAATGTAGTCTCCTATTACTCAACAGCAACTAAGAAAAACTTATTCCACTACATATGCATACAAGTAGAAGAAAATGTGTTCAGCTGCTTTTTCAACTGACAGATGAGATATATTTTATTTTCTAGATATTTTGGTGCCCCAAAATATCTAGAGGCGGCATCAAAAAGGCTGCATGTTTTAAAAAAAAATTTAAGAAAATGTTTTGTTGTCTCAATCATGTATGAAGATTCTGAGTTTTCTGTGTTTCTATATCCAGGAAGGTTTAAAGGAAGCCTTTTTGTCTTAAACGTTAATTTAGAAATGTCCCTCTCCATCATTTGTGCGCTGAGTCGACAGTCTTTTCTTCAACCAGCTGAGCGACCGGCAGAATTCCTGCATGTGGAAAAACTAAACATGTTAACTCCTACCAGTCTGTGGTTATGAAATATTAACATGTTGCTCACGATCACCATGTTTTGATCCTGAGCAGGAATTCAGAGTGATCGGATCTGGGCCACACTAACATTCCTGCTGCACTTTGTTTTCCAGTGGTGCCACACATTACAGATGCCATCCAGGAGTGGGTGGTGAAACAGGCCAAAATTCCCGTCGACGGTGATGAAACAGAGCCTCAAGTCTGCGTCATAGAGGTAAGCTCTGCGGTTTGCAGCTTTTTGGTTTTATTGCAGGGACTTTGATGGCTGTTTCTGCCTCCGGAGTTAAAAATCCTATTGGGAGGGTCAACCCTGATCTCCGTTTGCGTTTGCAGCTTGGAGGAACCGTCGGCGACATTGAGAGCATGCCCTTCATCGAGGCGTTCAGGCAGTTCCAGTTTAAAGTGAAGAGGGAGAACTTCTGTAACATCCACGTCAGTCTGATACCACAGGTAGGACGCAAACCGCTAACCACCTCACACCATTTCACTGGGAACCCTGCTGCTCACTCAACCCACTGCTTCTTCCTCGTGTGTGTTTGTTGTGGACAGCCCAGTGCGACAGGAGAGCAGAAGACTAAACCAACACAGAACAGCGTGAGAGAGCTGAGGGGCCTGGGCCTTTCTCCTGACCTGGTGAGTTAACAGAAGCATGTCCTCCATTAGAAGAGTCCAGGTTACAGTACAACAGTTTTTTGGCTAGCCCCATGTTAGCAGCAGTAGTTTGAAGTAGTGCCGGTGTAAGCAATTATTTTAGTAATCGAATAATCTATCAATTATTCTTACAAGTAATCAAATAAAAATTTGATCAAATAAAACAAAAAATGGTTAAAGGCAGGTATGTCTGGGGGAAAATGGTTGTTAGGTCAGTCACCCTACGTTGTGCTAACAGCACTTAGCATTTATTACATTGGCAGAAGTAAGAGCGTAGTGCAACATAAACAATCAACAACACATGGCACTAAACCTAATTTAACGAAGCTTGGAGGCAGATAATTTGCCTCAAGGAATCTTAATAATCAGTATCTTAATAATAAGGTACTCTATTCATTTGATGAATCATTACAGCTCTGATTTGAAGTTGAACTGGATTTCTTCTTCATTGGTTGTCTGTTTTAATAATGACCCCAAACTCTCAAAGGCTTTAAAGTCAGAGTCTAATGTCTCTTTGCTGGCTTTCTTTTTTTCTCCCTTTCTTTTCTTAAAGGGGACATATCATTCAAAATCCACTTTTTTTCTGCCCTTTAACACATTCTGTTGTGAACTTGGAGTCTCTTGAAGTGCAGAAAAGTTTAATTTAGCCTCTCCTAGTGCTGCGTAGCTGTCTTTATATTCTGTTTGATACATATTTTTCTATTTATTCCGTTTTCTCTATTTCCTGTTATGTTTTTCAGACTATTATAGTATATTATATTTTTATATATATTCATAGAAATTGGGCATTACATCAGGAATCAGTTCTACTTATACCACATAAGTCACATCTGTGTGACACAGATAAAGATGAAGGAAAACTAGGACAAAACAAGTAGTGAATACTGATGAACAGGGCATTAAGTCCACCTCCTATATGATTAATTGATATTTTCTTAACATAACCAAGTGAGACAAAACATGTATACATGAAGTGAAAAGATAAATAAATAAAATGAAAAAATTAATCAAATAAGCTGAAGAGAAAAGGGTGAGGGGTGTTTAGTACTTTATTTGCTGTTTAACTGCTAAACAAGGTCAAGGACTTCCAGATAACCAGTTTCCCAAATCTGCCATTTTTATTTCTGGCAGCAATTTTGTTGTTCAAGTTCAATGATGCCGAAGCTACAAGTGGATAAGTCAGAATGTTGGGTTGATTGGTGGATTGACTCCCAGCACTCCAGCTTGATGGATTGAGGGGTCAATTCCGTCTTACCTATGGAAACAGTAAACTACAGTATCCAGAGTAATGCAAAAATCTTTTTTCACTAAAAATCAAATTTCTATAAACAACAAATTCAATTAATCTCTAAAATTGATTTATTGCCTTGTGTCTCTGTCAAAGAGCAACATGCCCATTGAGACAGATCCATCAATTTTCATAATGTTCCATTTGCTGAAACCACCAACGTCACAAGAACAGTTGAAGCATTGCAGACCAGCGGTGCTGATTCAGGATGACAGCAGTCATTTAATCAGAGCAGGTCCAACACTGACACAGCTGTAAATGAGACATTTTAGAGATAAAAGTTCAACCAGTGTGACTGTACCAGCTCTGGATGAGCTTCTCTAGCATTCAGTTGTAGTCTTAGCCTTTCTGAAGACGTCCCGCCTCATCTCCCCTGTCTCACCTCTTCCAGATCATGTGCCGTTGCACCACCGCTCTGGAGAATTCAGTGAAAGAGAAGATCTCCATGTTCTGCCACGTAGAGCCTCAGCAGGTAGGTGGACCGCTGCCGCCTGAGTCTCTGTTCTTCTGCGGTTCTAAACCTCTCCTGTCTCTGCAGGTCATCTGCGTCCATGACGTCTCGTCCATTTACAGAGTCCCCCTTCTGCTGGAGGATCAGGGCGTGGTGGGCTACCTGAGCAGCCGACTCAACATGCCCATCGAGACCAAGTCCAGGACCATGCTCACCAAGTGGAAGGAGATGTCAGACAGGTGGGCAGTGAGGGGTTCTGGAGTCTGGGTTGCTGTTCTTCAGGGAGTCAGGTGATGTACTGATGCTGATGGTGTGGTTGCAGGTCCGACAGACTGCTGGAGCAGTGCTCCATAGCTCTGGTGGGGAAGTACACCAAGTTCTCAGATTCCTATGCTTCGGTTATAAAGGCTCTGGAACATTCTGCTCTGGCCATCAGCCACAGACTGGAGGTCAAGGTGTGTTCACTCCCACTGTGAACCTGTCAGGAGTTTCAGTCATCACAGGAGGCTGATGTGTTCACTTAAAGTTGGATGTTTGCACTGGTCAGCTCAAATACATGGATACCGTGAAGCTTACTGTATTCAAACAAACTATCGCCACATTAGTGGGGAAAGTTTAATATTTAGTCAGAAAAGTTTCCTCTCATTCCTGTGCTGCGTTCCAGTTGGTTGGGAAGTTGGAACTCTGAGCTGGGTTTGATGTCAGACCTGAGGTAACAGCAAAGTCTGAATTTCAACATGGCCGACACCTATCAACATAAATTGTTCACAATACCTCTTAGAAATATCATTTTAAGCTTCCCTTTCCATCAGCAAACACATTTTTTATCTGTTCAGTTTAGAGTTGTATGTGCTTCATATCCCACTGATTATAGACACACTCTTACTTGTGTCTTATAAAATAGACATGTTTCCACCACAGCTAGCTACTGTTGATGCTAGGAGCGGTCGGCCTTACAACTCCTAACTGGTTTTGGTAAGACTTTCTCCCACATTCCGAGTGGAAAATCAGAGGGTGTTCAGGTTGATCGTCCCAGTTCTGACTACAGCTGGAACGCAGCATCAGGTTGATGTTGAGGTAAACATAGGGCCCCATTTCTGCTCCAAGTTCGTAAGAATTGGTCAAGGATAAAAAGTCAAATCAAATAAAGTATATTTGATTGAATTGGATTTTCCTAGAGCCTGCTGTAAAACATCTCACACAGCCCCTCATTGTTGCATCTGATACGGCAATCCCAGCCTGGACTGTTGTCTAAATGACGCCTCTTGTTTTCAGTACATCGATTCGGCGTCTCTGGAGCCGACCACCCTGCAGGAGGAACCGGTGAAGTACCACGATGCATGGCAGAAACTCTGCAGCGCTGAGTGAGTTTCCTGCATTAATCTGCAGTGGACGCAGCTTCCAAGTTTAAAGGACACACATTTAACGTCCTCCTGTGTTTAGTGGCGTCCTTGTTCCAGGGGGTTTCGGTGTTAGAGGGACTGAGGGGAAGATTCACGCCATCAACTGGGCAAGGAAGCAGAGGAAACCCTTCCTAGGTGAGAGGTCACTGACTGACTGGACCATCCTGTGTCACCGGTTTATTAGAATAAAACACATTGAGCTCTGACTGACTGGTTGTTCCTCTGCAGGGGTCTGTCTTGGAATGCAGCTGGCTGTGTGTGAATATGCCAGGAACGTGCTTGGCTGGCCAGGTATGACTGGTGGTGTCACGTTTCATAAAGTCAACATTTTAACCAACCTAGATGGTAACTAACCCAATAAGTTCTCATTCTGTGTGACTTGTAGATGCTAACTCCACTGAGTTCGACCCAGAGTCAAAGCATCCTGTGGTGGGTCTTCCTCCTGTTCAGCAGTAATCTCTGACCGCCTCCTGTGGATCAGACTAATTGTTGGCTGGCATGTTCCCAGGTGATCGACATGCCAGAGCACAACCCAGGGCAGATGGGCGGAACCATGAGGCTGGGGAAGAGGCGGACCATTTTCAAAACCAGCAACAGCATTATGCGTAGGGAGCCTCTAATTGCTCGTTGTCGGGTAGCAGATTATTGCTGCTGTTGCTAATGACTGCTCTGTCTTCTAGGGAAACTATACGGAGACACAGAATATGTGGAGGAGAGGCACAGACATCGCTTTGAGGTAAAAGCACAGCAGTTTTACCGTACTAAGTCTTTTCTGTGAGGTGGAGTAGCTGCCCTTACCAGCTGCTGCACTCTGGTGGTCAGCTGGCTGAAAGAAGGCTAAAGGTGCATTCACACCAGCCCTGTTTGCTTAGATTGTCCGGTTGGTTTGGGGAGGTGTGAATGTGTAACCGAACCAAACCAAAAAAGTGAACTCTGGTCCGCCAACAAACCTACATGTGGGTTTGGTTGAAGTGAACTCTGGGGTGGTTCTAATGTCTTAAGTGGACCGCTCCAAAAGCAGGAAGTGAACTACAGTGCAGAGCATTCTGGGTAAATACAAGCAAAGCAAATGTGCCAGTCTAGCTCTAATGGCTCATGGTCTTTTACCAAAGACAAAAGAGAAATCCTGCAACTGCCAGGATTTCTCCTGTTTTTTCTGTTTTTGTTTACGCTGTATGGTGTCTTCTTCATTGATCTGAACTTCTAGTGGTTGCGCCATTGATTCATGGTGCAGCGCCACCTCAAGGAAAGGAGGTAGGTTTTGGTTAACCTCACCACCTGAAAATGTAACAAATGTTGCAATTATGGTCTCAGGTCAAGCAGAGTTTACCAGACCTTAGGCTACGTCCACACAGTAGATCTTGATGCTCAATTCTGATTTTTTTTTTAAATTTATTTATTTATATATATATATATTTATATATATATATTTATTTTTTATGGCTGTTCATGCTGCTGTCTCAATTGAACCGCAGTCAAACTTCTGCTTGAACAGTTCGTGACCTCAAAGCAACCCACGTGTGCAGAAGATTGCAGACGACACACTGCTTATGGAAGTAATGTTGGAAGGTGTCTTTTATGGATCAGTTTTAATTATTCAGAGATGACAGTATTCTCACATCGTAAGACAAAGGGAGCTGATGAAAAGAAAATACAGGCAATGGCCTTTTCTAGAGCACTGGCTGAAACTTCTGTAGAGAAGTCTGGATGTGGAGTTGGAGCCAGGAGTGGAGGGACTGTGAAATGCTCCACTGACAGACTGCTTTCATACTTGCATAATTTTCAGCCATCGTTTACATCCAGACTTACCATGTCTGGCTTATTCTGACGCATGTCTCTGATCAGTGACATAAAAGTCGGATAAAATGCGACTTTTGTCATTGAATGTTGAGATTACAGACACTTAGAGCAATATGAATGGTCAGGTGGAAACTTGCCCAATCTGGCAACACTGTCTATAAACAGAATAGTGAAGTGATATTGTTAAGCACTTAAATTGCCCATTAGTTTTATTTGACAGTACAGTCTTGTTTTAAGGTCAACCCTGAACTTAAGAGTCACTTTGAAGACAAAGGCTTCCGCTTCGTTGGACAGGATGTGGAAGGAGAGCGGATGGAGATCATAGAACTCGATGGTAAAACCTAAAACCTATTGGGTCAGCTCCAGCTGTCTGGTTTCAGGTTCTAATGGCTTCAGTCTTCCAGATCACCCATACTTCGTTGGAGTGCAGTATCACCCAGAGTTCACGTCTCGGCCCATCAAGCCGTCTCCTCCTTACCTGGGCCTGCTGCTGGCAGCTGCAGGGAAGCTCCAGGGTTATCTACAGAAAGGCTGCCGGCTGTCCCCACGGTAACCCCACAACTTTTCTGCTCATCGTATGAAAAGAAAAATATAAGCTTGCAGTCTGAAAGTGTGTCGTTTCCAGGGACGTGTACAGTGACCGGAGTGGCAGCAGCACCCCCGACTCTGAAATATCTGAGATTCCCACCTGTTACTGATGCTGCATGAACTTCTATACTGGCTGTGCTGTGGCAGCTGCTTTTAGTGTGAACTTTGTATGAGCTGGTCAATAAACTCATCCAGTACCGGAGTGGTTCACCTGTCTTCCTGTGGCCTTACTGTAAATAGTGCTACACATGTTTCTGTACATCTTTAAAGCATGTAGAAAAATCAAATAAAAGGACACATCAAGTATTTTCAGTGAATTTTATTCCAACCCAACAGCTGACAGTTTTACAGCATCAGTTTCACTGTTTGTCATCGATTCTTTGAAAACATTCCCATAAAGCAGGAGCAGCTTTCTGAACTCCTGGCCTGCAGCTGGTCTCCATGGTGATCTTCTTACACTAACATCTGAAACAGAGACATTTTTAATTTTGATAAACAGTATCATCTAAATGCACTAAACATTTAAGTCTGATCTCAGTCCCATATCCGCAAGCTTCATCCAGCAGTCTGCTCACTTAAAAGAGTCATCATAGACCAGACATTACAGCAATGTTTGGTTCTTACCTTTAGAGGGCAGAGCTAGCGCTCACTTCCCAGTCAAACTGGACACCAACATTTATCCCTTCTGAAAAAGAGAGCGATGAAGAGTCAGTGGTTCTGACCCGTCTGCTGACCTGTAGGACGGTTGAGTGGCTGCTGGAGGCAGAGGGGCCTCAGCAGTCAAAGACCGCCCCATGTTCTTGCATGCATTTGGAGAACCATGAGCCACAGGCAGCTCAGATCCTTAGGATAGCATGCTGCTGTGTTAGCCAACGGCTGCAGAGGTGAGGAACATTACCTGGATCTGTACAGTCTCCATCCAGCTCATGTTCACGTCAGCCAGGGTCATCACCTAAACGCAAACACTTAGGTCAGCTTTTTAATAAATCACACTTCCACGTGTTTTGTGAGACTTAAGGCTCAGTAAACAAAAACTCAGTCAGATCAATAATCAGTGAGGGCAAGTTTATCATCACAGCCTGGACCGTCAGCCAGAGCAGCTGGTTTTCTGGGGCTCACCTGGACCTGCATGTGGTTCCCCCAGCGCTGACCGAGACCTGATGAGAACGGAAACATGACGTCACAATCTGACCTCTACAGAGACCAGGTGTCCTTTCCCTAAATGTTGCTGGAGCAGTTACTATTCAACTGAACAGCGACCGTCGGTGAAAGATTTCATCTGGGCTTCCTGTTGACCGGCCGCTGCTACAGCAGAGCATGACCGGCTTCGATAGGAGCCTGAGTGTTGGACCGGGATGAGCGGCTGCCGTGCAGAACCTACCTGCGTCCTGGGCCCAGATCCATAACTGCAGAGACGGCAAAGACTGCAAGCTGCAGGTAGAGCACAACAACCGTTACATCAGGCTGGTTCCACAGGCGAATCCTGACGATTACAGCAACACTGCAGGTAAACTTTAAATTTAGCGACTTAAACTGAAGGTGTACTGTGGATTGGTAACGAATGAGAGGCTTTGGTAGTTGCACTGCAGGGAAAAAGAGTGCAGCTCCTCCTCGCGTGAGGAACGAGCAGGCCGGAGCACGTGGGTCCATGTTAGCAGTCATGCTAAAGCTAACTTTAAATTAGCTACGCTAAACACGTTTAAACTATGTTCAGACCTCGACAGCAGCATTTATAAATACAGATGAGAATAAACCTTAAAAATGTAACACACTCCTCAACCAGTGAGGTAGCTTCTTCTGCTAGCTCTACCTAGCATTAGCTAGAAGCTCAACAGTTAAACACACTTAGTCAACTAGCTGCTTTTTAAAGTTCAGCATAATGTTAGCTAAACTCAACAAGGTCTTACCAGACAGACAGAACCGCTTCTTCTTCTTCTGCTTTCACTACAGCACTACTTCTTTCTGGAGGTTCTCAAAGAAAGAGAAGGAAACGCGCCTCCTCCTCTGCTTTTATACAAGCTGTAGTCTCTAACCGATTGGCCTTCGTAGGTCACATGACCCAGAGGCATTGTGGGATATGTGTTTTTCTTTGAATTTATCAAGTCGCTGTCTTCCTGAAGGTTTGGGCGCAGGGATTCCTACGCAGCAGCTGAATTAACTTATAATGTTAGTTGTTGACAGTGATAGGGGAATAAACAAAGCTAAAGCTGTCAGATAGTCAAGTTCCATTAGAATCTGGCAATTCTTGTAGACTTGATCTACTACTAAGAATATCATATTGTTCCACCTATATCATAAAAACAGTTTTAATCTATTTGTCTGGATTCCTGCTCGTGTGTAGACGGAAATGCAGAAGTGGAGAGATAAGCGAAAAAGGCCCTGAAGTATGTTTTTAACTTAGACATTCCTCTGAGCATGTGAGGGAAACAAAATAATTAGGATGTGGCAGGAACAACAGGGTAATAATGACACCTGTAGCAAATAACCTCCAAAAGACTGTGAGGGTTGATGGTTGTAGGGATGGAAGCTGGAGAGAAGAAGTAGTAACATAATGTCTGAGAACTGGCCTTACAGAGTTCTGTTTTTCATAAAAGGAAACATCAAACAATTATTATAATCAGTTAGAAACATCAGAGCATGAACACATAAACAGAGGAACATCAATGTTTAAAATCAGTTCTAAGTAGAGAAAAAAAAGTACTTTTATTTAATCTATCTATTAGAAGATGTGTCAAACTCTAGTCCTATAAGGAATCAATTAATATTTTTTTGAATATGAGCCTTTTTAATTATATTAAATGAAATACATTTATTAAAAACAGAAACTGAAGAAATCACATTTACTCTTAAGTATACACAGACATGTTGATCTCCTCTGGCAGCTTTAACAGCCTCCAGTCTGAACCTGCAGCCTCCAGCTCAGCCCTCCTCTCTTCAGGCAGTTTGCTCCGTTCTTCTCCATCAGGTTGGATGGAGACGTCTGTCAGCCATGTTCACCTCTCTCCAGAGATGTCCAATCAGATTCATGTTGTCCCTCGCCCCGGGTCTGTGGTCAGGACGCTCCGCAGAGGGTTTTCATCCAGGATGTTTCTGCCGTTCACACCAGACAGTTCAACCTTTGCCTCATCAGACCAGAGAATCTTGCATGTCCTGGTCTGAGATCCATCAGGTGCCGCTTGGTGAACTCCAGACTGGTTGCGTTGATGCTGTTCTGAAGGACTGGTTCTCTGGCCTCCCTAGCACACAGAGGGAGGCCTTGTCCTTCTGGAAGCTTCTCCTCTCTCCACAGCTGAACACTGCAGCTCTGACAGAGTGACCATCAGGTTCTTGGTCTCCTCCCTGACTGAAGCCCTTCTGCTCTCAGCTGATGGCTCAGTTCAGAAGGCAGCGGCTCCAGGAAGAGTCCTGATGGTTCCAGACTTCAGCTCACTGGCACCTCCAAGCAGCAGAAATTGGACTTTCCAAAGAATAAAACACAGCAGTATAAGGTATCGCTAACTTTTATTGCCAATAATAGTTCGATCAGGACGTGACGACCACAGCAGTTTTAATCTGGAGGTGACATCAGCCTTCAGGACCGCGGACAGCTCCGGCTCTGCGCTCAGACCTTTGGTTTACCAGCAGCAGAGGGGAATAAAGATAAAGCAGTGTTAGCATCATGCTACAGGCTTCACATAAAGGCTGCAGCTGGTTAATACTCCACTAAAAGGCTTTGTTAACCAGCCTCCTGACCCGTTCCGTCCCTGCTCCTGTTTCCGGTCTGTGGAGTGGAGCAGAGGTAAAGCTGTCACATGATTGCTGGGGCCGCTCAGCAGCAGCAGCAGCCGGGGCTCCGTGGAAAACACACGGCTTTGTTTCCCACCCAGCATCCCCCCCCCACCCGACACACACACACACACACACACACACAAAACACCTCCTCCACCGCCACATCTCTGCCTCTAGTCATGCCATGGATACTTTGTGGCAATACCAGTTCCGAATCATCCTGCTGGGGGACTCCACCGTGGGGAAGTCGTCGCTGCTGAAGCGCTTCACGGACGGGATTTACAGCGACGTGGCGGATCCCACGGTCGGGGTGGATTTCTACGCCCGCTCGCTGGACATCGAGCCCGGGGTGAAAATCAAGCTGCAGCTCTGGGACACGGCCGGACAGGAGCGGTTCAGGTAGGACGGGGATCAGATCCGGTGTGAACGCTGAGCCGCGACGCAGCAGCCATCGTGGGCCCGGTCTAGGTTCGGTAATGCGGGGCCTGCGTGTGGCAGCTCGCCCTGTGCGCTCATGTTTCCCACCCAGACCGTCCCTCTGCCTCGGTGTGGAGAATCGGAACGAGGCTGTGAGGACAGGCGGCCCGGCCGGGGGAGAAACAGCACCAGACACGCAGCATTTCATTCACGGATGATGGGGAGTCTGCGCTTATTTAGGCCGCGGGTTGAATCCCCATCATCCCCTCCCACGGTCTCCAGGGCAACGCCAAAGTCAGAGCTAATCTAGATTTGTGTAACTATTGCAGCCGTCAGCCAGCTGTTGCTGCTTGTGATGCTTGCTGGGCTGTCGGACCGAAATGACTGTTTTTAAGAAGCAGCTCTGCTCTCAGATCTGCTTTTCCTTTTGAAGGTGTTTCCCATCAGGCTTCACTCCGCTCAAGGATTCCACTCAGTTTTTGTTTCTTTTCTTTTCATGTGATGTAGTTTACTCAGAAAAAACAGAGTTCATGCTGTTTGTTTCCCAGAATTCCTCATCATGGCAGTTTTAGCTTCGCCTGCGATTCTGTAAAAACAAACAAACAAACAAGGCACAAAAAAA
Organism: Alfaro cultratus; assembly: GCA_903066825.1. NCBI lineage: Eukaryota > Metazoa > Chordata > Actinopteri > Cyprinodontiformes > Poeciliidae > Alfaro > Alfaro cultratus. The sequence goes on along the minus strand of CAEFZX010015842.1, from coordinate 30,847 downwards.
AAGTTTTTCTTATTTAAAAAAGAAATTGAGCTATTTGTTTATTTGCATCTTTCCATGTATTCCTTGTATTGAATTAAAAAAGGCTGAAGTGACTAAATGCAAAAAAAAAAATCTGCAGTAAGTAACAATTTTTCATCTGGTTAATTGATGAATTATCAACATAATCAGTTACTAGCATAATCATTAGTTGCAGCGCTAATAAAAAGATTTTTATTCTCCGTCCAAACTGGCTGAGCCGGAGTTCTCAGACAGGACGGGTTCAAAGGTCAGTCTGCAGATAAAAACAAAACCTGAGTGAAGTTGGCCTCCCACATTCGTCAAACTAAACGAAAATTTAGTTTGTCTGCTTCCTGGTGGAGTCAGGAAGCAGACAACTCAGAGCGTTAGTTCAGAGGAAGGTTCCTCTGGAAGGTGCTGCCTCTTGGGAAGGCTGAGTACAAAGGCAAGACACAATTCTGAAGTTTTTTATTTGAGAGGAATGTTGAGACTACATCTCATTTTCCTTCCACTGTGTCATAAAAACGAAATAAAACAAACTAAAATCTCTGATTATCATGTGACAAATTGTTGTCAAAGTTCAGGTCAGAAACAAAAATGTCATCGTTTTTGTTTTTTGGTTTTTCTTTTCCCTCCCACTAAGTAATATTATATAGAGACAAATCATTATTTTATTTTATTTCTAAATTTTGTCCCCAAATTCATCAGAATATATTTCCAGAACGTCTGGATGTGAATTTTAAAAGCAGATGGCGTTTTGATTGGGTGGTCTACATGTGGACATGCCCACCTTGTGACCTCAGCCGGTCATCACACATCCTGTGCATCATGATTCACTCCTGCTATAGGACTAATGCTTTCACACACCAGCCCTGCTCTCCTTCTGCACAGTAGATAGAGTGTGGTTATGCAACACACACACACACACACACACACACACACACACACATACAGAAGAGCTGGGTGCAGTCCTCTGAAAGAGCCAACGGTACATAGACGTTTTAGTTATAGACAAACAGGAGTTAGCAGAAAGAAAATGCTTCCAAATATTTGGAGAACATTCCCAGTTTACCCCAAAACAAGCTGCAGTTCTGAAATGTAACTTTGAGTTTCTACATGTCAGGATCAGAGCAGCATTGACCTGTAAAATGAGAATAACTTCCACCTCTTCCTGCTAATCTGCTAATGTTGGGAAAATATAACAGCTAGAATATGGAAGTATAGAATATGGAAAAAATAAATAAAAATCGGTTGGTGGAATCCACTGCAGGATGTCTGCTAGTCTGACTTTGTCCAGACTAGTTTTAGACCCACAAATGCATTAGCATATCTATGAATAAAATAGCAGCTCTGCTAAAAAAAGGGATAAAAATGAACACATCTTTTACTTTAGCAGCAAAATCTCACTCTGAAAAATGTAGAACGATGCAACCTTTCATTCGAAATTATATTGAATTCAGTGGGGAAAACACTTCATGTTAGAAAATAATTAGGGTTATTTGTTTGTTTTTCAAAAAAAGTCACTAATGTCAATTCTTAAGGCTGTTTAAAAAATAAACCATCCAAAGTATTTTTATTGTTTATATGCTCCAAATGTAACGTTGAGGTAACCAGTGCAATGTTTGGACAGCAGTAGTAACACATCCAGATCTCTGAGTGCCTGTGAGAACAGCAGCTGTGTTTTGTATTAACTGTTACAATAGACCAGCCTACTTGTGATAAATGCATGGCTCAGGTTTTCAGAGTCACCCTTAGATAGAAAATGTGTTAACCTTAACGTGAATGACAACAGGAAGATTCATCCACATTTCCAAACTGGATCACTGTTTGTTTTTACTACCAAATGCCATGCTTCATTTCTGCATTTAGCAGACAGTGAACTGAGAAAGGCTAAAGTTTTGTGCTTGACAAAGTGATGTATTTCCATCTTATTTGTATTTAAAAGGGACAGTATCATGTAAAACTGACTTTTTTGACATCATGCTTTAATTTTGTTCCGTCATCAATGACATACCTGGAGTGTTACCTTGATCCTCTCATGCATGTTTGAGAAATCCTTTAATCTCCATGGCAACCATTCAGCCGTGCAAAAGGCCTGAGCGGACCTAGCCCCACCTTTGCAGCTCGCTCCTCCTCTGAGCTGCAGAGTTTCTGTCTCACAGAGCAGTCCTCCCTGTGAGTCCCCTGCTCAGCTCCTTCAGACTAGCCAGCAGCAATTAGCAACACCTGGTGGAACTCCAAATCTGCTGAGCTCATCATTAGGAGCTACTTCTCAGAGCAAAAGAAAAAAAAAATGTAATCTCGTTGAAGAGTTAATAGAGGAGCCATGTTGTGATGACTTCCTGAAGGCGGAGTTTTAGAAAGAGCAGGAGGTCCAATTTGAAGGTGTTAAATTATAAAGTAAAATTTTTTTAAGTCATATATATAAGAAGCATTTTTATAGTACCTGACAGTAACAGAATTACTTGATTGTGCTATAAAATGTCATTATGTGCCTTTAATTGAAGGAAATTATCCATCCATGCATTGATATTAATTCGCTGAATAAGGGCTTGTACAGGAAGTCAACTATATTCATTTATCCTTCCAACCTGCCCAGATTGAGATGAAGGGTTGAAGACCACTGCTTGGTTCTGACTCTCTGGTCTCCCTATCAGTAACCAGGGCTGATGCTAACATAGCGTCTCATCCAGACGGCGTCCCAACATGCTGTTTGTGCTGCACTTCTTCCCGTTAGAAGACTACATGCATCATATCAGGCCCATTTACTGATGTCATTCTTAAACTAGTAGTAGTGTTGCATTTAGTGTAACACACCTGCTGCCATCTTAAATTGTGTAAATGCTGACTCAGTAATCGCTGTATCAGGAAAACAGACTAGGAAGCTGCCGAGAGCTGGAACATGCCATAATGAAACTCTGGTGAAGTCACACATATACTGCATGTAGTGTTACTATGACAGTCAGATGGCACAACAGATGGCATCCACCCAGTTGAACTACACACTGCTATGAACTTCTTACCTCGGTGAATGTGCTTTTGTTGTTTTATTTTAAAAATTGAACCAACTGGAAAAGCTTGCAGCACAATTACCTAGTATTAACAGCAGGCCATAGAGTGACTTTGACCCTGTCTTAAAATCAACGTGTTTCCACAACAACCTGTAGAAACTGTAGATCCTACATCCACCCCCACTTTGGGTGTGTGTCCACTCTGTAGTGGTGCTCGGTGTGTGTCTGTCAGGGTCACTGAATTATCTAGAGGTCTCAGTTGAAATCTGTTTTCTTTCTTCATTTTCTGTTTTCCTACCACAACATTACTTTTGCTTTGCGTCCTGATAACCAGGAAAGGCTAACGGTCATAACGTATGATTGAGGATGTTCATTTTACGTCAAAAAGAAAAGGCTCGTTCAATGTTAATTTGATTCAATTTTGTTTATTTACTGTATAATGTAATGGTTCAAAAGAAGTATTGCCTGAAGGTAATTTACAAAGTAAAGGCAATTCAATCCAATCATACAGTCAGAATAAAAGTCAAGTACATGTATTTCAACTGATCCTAGTTATCAGTGTCATCAAGTTCAGTTTATTTTTCAAATTTGTAAAATTAATTTTGTCGAAGGAAACTCAGCAGATTGTGTCGCGTCATCGACTTGTAGCGTTCACTCCTCCTGGACAAGCATGTAGCAATCCTTCATACAGAGCATGCATACGTAGTGACAGTGGAGAGGAAAAACTCCCCTTTAACAGGAAGAAACCTCCAGCAGCACCAAAACCAGGCTCAGTGTGAGACGGCATCTGTCCCGACTGACTGGGAGTAAACATAAATGACCTGGTTTCAGACCAGTGGAATGGAAAAGACACAAAAAGAAGCCTGAGTCCACAAAATCCTCTCAGAAAAAGCATTGCCAGAACCTTTATGCAGAAAAACCCCCTCCATTAACCGACAGTGTGGGTAAGATTTTATTTCTTAATATAGATTATTTTCCCCACTGAATAAACATTCTCTGATTAGAGGCTGGATTTTTCATAGTTTGTCGGAGTGAGATCATGCCGTCTTTATTAAAGCTGATTAAGAATGTCCTTTGAAACCCACACAACACAGGCTGGTTACATTTTTTCATTCAGACCTTATAAAATGGCTTCCAAAATCAAATGAGTTGATCTACTGCTTGTCTCTGATGATGTAAAATATTGAGACAGAGACTGGTGTGATCTCAACCAGCTCTAGATCTGACTAAACACTTGGTCTGACAAGAACTTAAACCTTGAATTGGATTGTCCTTGACTAATTTGGAGAACCTCAGAAGAGACATCAATCTCAGACCTACACTAAAAGCAGGATTGCTAGTGCAGGAAATGTTTGTGTCTCTGAAGAAATGGAGCTTAGGAAACCATTGACGTGGATTCTGCACAACTTTGATTTGTCTATTACTAGACAACCTGATGTTTTTATTTCATTTCCCTAAACCTCCTACCTCAAATAAGTTTCTCAGACTTTCTTTCACTCATTTTAGAAGTGAAATAAGGCAATTCATTTTCTACACCACACCAATACATAAGCTCTGCTTTGACAAAGAATACATTTGTTCTGAGTTATGGATTTATCAATAATTTCTTTTTTCTCTAGGTCTATCACAACATCATACTACCGCAACTCTGTTGGGGGACTGCTAGTCTTTGACCTCACCAACCGCAAGACCTTTGACCATGTGAGAGAATGGCACAAGGAGGTGAGCGAGCACATCCTGCCCCACCACATGGTCTACATTCTCATCGGCCACAAGAGCGACCTCAACAAGGACCGCAAGGTGAGCCGGGATGAGGCCGAGCAGCTTGCCGCCGATCTGGGAATCCGCTACATCGAGACATCGGCAAAGTGCAACAGCAATGTGGACCGGGCGTTCGAGCTGCTGACCAGAGATATCTTCGAGCTGATGAAGATGGGGGAGATCGTTACCCGTGATGGCTGGGATGGCGTTAAAAGTGGCCTCACTGCGAAGGTCCTCTACCCGGGTGATGATGAAGAGGAACTTGCGACTGCTTCCCCGGAGAAGGGCTGCCACTGCTAACTGTTGATACTTTGTGTTCATTAACTGTCCCATCGCACTGAGATCTCACTTCGTCTTGCGGCCATCCATAGAAACCAGACCACTCTGGGTCAGCACCCTGTGATGTAGCCACTGTTCCTTCCTTACTTTGTGACTTGTGTCCTTGTCTTTGTTTGGGTCACACTAAGAGCTGGGATTTTTGCAAGGAAATGTGCATTCCAGTCTTATTGGCAGGTGGAATCTATATAGTGAGGCATAACACCAGGAGCATAGAGCCTTACCTAATGTGAAAAACAGAACCTAGCCATATGCCCTTCTCTCAGTACAGGAGCAAACGGACTTATGATTGTAAGGTCTACCTGTCAGTTTGTGCAATGTTTTGCCTACACTTTGTTGTAACTCTCGTAGATATCAAAAACTATAGAGATGGTGTGCAAAGATATCACAGGAAGCTGTTGGAGTTGCTAGTGTAAAGAGACACAGCATACTGCAATAAGTGTAAATCGGTGTGCTGCTCCTCCTGTTATTGTAAACTGTGTGCACTAACACCAAACCGATTTTAAACCTTTAATCATCTTGTAAATATATGCATACCATCAGAATCTGAGAATATCTGTAGTTAAGATGTTTACATACAGATAGACCATGGTACTGAAGGTTAGTGGTTCCATTTAAGGCATCTGTAAATAACACTAGTAATAAGATGGGCACTAGAGGTATTAATGTCTCACTAAGAATTGTTTGAATTGGTAAAGGAAAAGAATTTTAGATTTTGTTTGTTTCTTCTATAAGCATTCACTAACTTAGGGTAATATTGATAAAACTCCAACAGTTTTATTTGAACAGATGACTTTGAGAGGAAACTGGAATCATGAGAAAATTGTGAGAAATGCTGTGAGACTTGTTTGGTGTCCTTCTTCCCACCTACTGTGTTAAGTGGGAAAAACTGAAGCTTACACTTTTTGGAAAGATTTTCCAACCATTTTCATTTTACAAAAATACAAGAGTAAGTAACTCAAACAAAAACTCCTTCAGCTCTCTTTTAAGCCCTTTCCTAAAGAAACAGTTGAAAGCGAATGGCTTTACAGGGTGCAGTAACTTCAACTTTCCAAATGGAGGCACTGGCAGTGAGTGTTACTTGGTGGGTGAATTTCTCATTAGGCTTCTCAGCTTCTCACCCTTTATGAAACTTGTTTTCTCTCACTTGTTACATGGCTACAGAACCTTTTCTTGCTCTACTTATTTTTAAAGTTTTTCTTTCGATCATCATAAAATTAGCACATTCAAGTTGGCAAAATGTCAAATCTTACACCGTAGAGATTAGGTGTCTTCTGTGGGTGGGTCTACACCGTTCTGAGCTATGACACAAACGCAGTTCATGTACTAAAAGGTGTGAATATAAGCTAATTTTGCTGAATAAAGGACATTTTAACATTGATATATTCAGGTTCACAAGCTAACAGCCTTGTGAACCTGTTAGCTTGCCTGCGTGATGTTATTCCTGTGTTATTCACACAGAAATAGCATCACGCGAAGTACATAAAAAGCTGTTATTGTTTCAGTATTGCATTCTAATAAAACCATGCTTTAGGAGACGCAATACAATATTTTGTCCGGTGATAACAGTCGATCTGAAAAGGTCTTTCAGTGCCAACCTGGTGTTTCCCCTTATGCCACCTTTGAGTTTTCATGTCGTTAACCACTAAACATTTTTGCTAAAGACTGCGACGTCATTACCCCAGCTCTAACGTCACTCTCAACCTCAAGAACATCAACGTGTGACGTTCAGGTTCATTCCTCTGTTTTGGGTTTCTTGTCATGGCGGTGTTGCACTGCCACCTGCAGGTCTGGCATGGTCACTGCAGCGTTTTGGATCATTTTCAGGACTTTTGAAATGATGTCATGTTCATGAGAATTTTGTTTGAATCAATGTTAATCTTGACAAGGTCTAAGATAATATTTGATGGTTCATTCAGGTCTTTTTTTCAATGACTGCTATTCTGAGCTATTCTTTGAACTGGCTTGCGTTTAGAAAACAATCTGTTGAAAGTGATTGGTGCATGTTTCCTTACAGAAGTCTATCCACTGTGTTCTTCCTTTTAGTTTGATGGTCTATCTAACAATGACTGCTATGGGATCAATTCTTTTAACTTTAGCTTTAAGGTAACATATTAGCTAATATGTTACTAAATTAAAAGGGTTGATTTCTACTGCTTTTTGTCATTTGCAGACTTCTGATATATGACAAATATGTATGCTAGCAAAGTGTCAAAGTGTCACTTTCCCTCTTTGAAGTATCCTTTAAGAATACTTCTGGGTCTATTTCTCCATGTGTGTGAGGCTCAGGTAAGATGTTTCTTCTTCAATTCTTCAAGGTAAAACTGACAAGAAGCTTTTATTATAGTAGGATGTGAACATATTCTTCCTGTTAAATCTTGCAAGAGGAAAAAGTTAAATGTTTCATCAACATTTAAAATGGTTACTATTAATGTATTCTCAAAAATCTCAAAACCCAAACTATGTCTTATTAGTCAAAAAGGAAGATGATTTTTGCACCTTAATTGTAGAAAAAATAATTTTGTTGGGATTTCTAAATTATATTCTAAAGCATATCGACTTACTATTAAAGTTACTAGAGGTGTGCCAATACCTCAACCCTGATTTCCCTCATTTTCAGAGATCAGTGATCAGCCAATTCTTACATATGAAGCTGATTTTGTCCACTGATCTTATCTACCTCGGTAAAGGTCTAAAAATCAGCCACTGTTCTCTTTAACTCTGCCACAAGAGAGGTTTGACTGACAGACCAGCCCACCAGATCATGTCTGCATGTTTGCAGTTAAGAATAGTCACTCTACTGTTGCCAAATCAGCGACTTTCTTCCTATATTTAGCAACATTTCAGACAAAAAATCGGTATCGGCCAAAATTGGAATGGCCAGGCCAGGTTTCTTAAAGATTGGAAATCTGCGATCAGCCAGAAAACTGCAATCGGTGCACCACTAAAAGTAACCCAAAACTCATAACTAATTTAAACAGCACACTACCTTCTACAATGCCATATTCAGCAAAGAGGGAAATGTAATTACAACAAAGCTGCAGCTGCAAACGTGACATGCAGCCTTCCCAGGTTTGAGAATTCCTTCTGGACTAAAGAGGCTTTGAACAAACAGCCTGATAACCCAGAACTCTTAACTTGGGAATTCACTCGTCTTCGCTACCTACTAAACTTTCTCCATCAAACACAAGATTGCCAGACATTTATTCTGTTCTATAATATAGAAAATTTAGTTAATTCAGCATACAATATATGTTACAGCACAGTGTAAGATAAGGGCGATAGTATGCTACATCTGCAGCATCCCTTTATTTTTTACTCTTACACTCAAATTCACTTTTCTATATATTTTTTGTTCATGTATATTATATACAGTATAATATGTTCTGAGTTCTTTGCCTTGATAGATTCCATTTAAATGAATATTTCTGACTTTCCTCAGTTATTACCTTTTTCCTTGTCTCCTCCTTTATACAGGGTCAAACTGCACATGATGAAAAACATGTTGCCATTCTTTACCGAATCCATCATTTCAATCTACTGCTCTCTTTACCCAACTGTTCAATTTATTAACCAAAGCCTTTTTCACTTTGAAGAATGATCAAATGTTATTTCGGAAATGCCTCTTTAGCCACCAATGGGAATCAACTAAGAGTAACATTGAAAATAATGTCTCAAGTCGTATTACTGCATTAGGTGTGATGTAGGCGATGCAAATCATTGTCACTTTCCACTGCAAACCCAGCTTCTCTTATCAGGTAATGTGTAAAAAGAAGTTATGTTTTTACAGAAATCTGCATGTTTGGCTTTGAAGTGTGATAGGAGAATATTGTTGCCACTCATACGTGTGTGTGGGGGTTGAATCTAGAGCTAGAGGCAGCCTCACATAGCAGCATTTATACTCAGTCCAAGGATGAGTCCTGGAGAAAAAGTTGGAACAGCATCTGCTAAGCCATAACAGTTAGGTTTTGAACTACACTTCATTTTTAAACTGATTAAGCTACATATACATATTCATAATTATTTTAAGATCAGCTCAGATTCAGCAATAGTATTAACTGTATAACTACTAGCTGAGGAATCAGTTTAGGAAGTGAGAACAAGAAAGTGGCTCAGTCAGATTTTGCTAAGGCTAGTTTAGCACAGCTGTTAGGAGTATTTTTTCAGATTCTATAATGTCACGTTATTTTAAAGTTGTTGGTTTTTTTCTGGTAAGAATCACATGTTTCTTAATTAGTCACCAAACTTTATTTTCGGTTTGCACAAGGCTTTGAAGAAGAGGAAATGTTAAGATTCTCATATGTTGTACAAACTGTTTGGTCTAAATCACTTTTCATAAAGAAAATGCACCGGTGGAACTAAATCACATAAACTCTTCAGAGGTTAGAATTCATGACTTTACTTTTTTTAATTTGTCATTTAAAAGATTTTTTGAGGGGTGATGTAATCTCAGTGACTGATAAAAGAATAAATAAATAGATGTTCAATATATCATATTTGGACTGCTTACTTGTAGCTCTCCTACACCCACCATCACCAACACTCACATACACATGAGTTTGCATTTCAGTCTTTATTGGAACTTATTAACTTGAGTGGCCTAATCCAAACCTTAACCTTGTCCAATAGTGGTATACATCTCAGTCTACAGGTCAAGATATATGGGCGATGTGTTGTAGCTACTGCACTGCCTTTTAAGTCATCCGATGTGAAAACTAGACTTTTGTGTATGTAAGGGTTACCATTCTTATTAAGGTATGTGATTCAACTCAATTATTATTCATATTTATACATATATACAGTATATAATTCATATGATATTGTGGCTTACAAAAGTATTCATACACACTGAACTTTTTCTGATTTTGTTACATTATGACCACAACCTGTAGTGTAGCGTTTTTTTTTTTATGTGAATGATAGATTTCATGCCCTGCTTACTATTATTATATTGGGTTTTATTGTTTTTCAGTAAAACTTGCTATTAATTTAATCAGTCACCATAAAGGGGTGAATAAAAATGTTTCTAGATGCAATCACTTATTTTATGTTACATTTCATTTAATATTTTTATTTGTCCTTGTTATGTAGAAATATGTTTTAACTTTTACATTAATGGACGCTTTTCTATTTATTTTTCACAATTGATTTGTGAATTTTACAGACACTGTAACCTCAGTTAAAATAAATACGCAGTTTCAACATACTTTTTCAACCCAATCAATCACAACATGCTGTTTTATGAACTAGAATGGTATAATGTCTGAGAATTGGTGCTGAATTGGACTGAAAAAAATACAGGAAAAACAGGCGGCCACTTGTGCTTATGAGTGATTATGAATCACTTCTTAAATCACAGATCACAAATACGGTATTCCTTCCTAATATTATGAAAACATTTCGTGTTTATTCCTGTGGAGGGTGAGCGAGGAATAGTCTCAGTGTAGTCAGTGTATGTTAATGAACATTTTTTTGTATTTAAATTTGGTCACACCTTGTTGTTTTGTCCAGTCATGATTGAAGTAAACTAATAAACTAAGTCAAATTTGAAGGGTTTTAAGACTTTAGTATTTTTGATCATGTTTAATTATTGTATTTTCTACCACTAACACGAGTGAAAGTATAACAAATTCTACAATTGTGAAAATTCCCTTTTATGACGATAAACACTTTTTAACAGTCGTTTTAAAGATTTCTTTTTTATAAATTCATCTAAACACTGCGTCAGCCGAACACAACCAATAGCATATCAAGAATGAAAAGGGTCACGCCCTTTCTTTACCCATCATGCATTTCGGGTGGCTTACTTTGCTAAAGAAATAGAATATATATATATATATTTTCAACATTCATTATAATATTAAACCAGAAAACTAGTAGTTTTATTAACGTTGTGAGGCACCACTAATTTTCATGATTAGATATTTAAAGTCAGTGTTAACACTGAAACTCTAAGTGAGACAGATAATCCCAGTGATCATATAGACGTGGTCAGCATGGGCTCATGTTAAAAAGGGCTTCTGTCGTGATTGACACAGAGAGGGTGAGGGAGTCTCATCCTTTTTGCGGAATCGCCATCAAGAGATTTCGGAAGCATAATTTTTAAAACCTGAGGCTGCTGGTAATCACTTGTTCCGGCGCCTCCACACTGTATTTAAAGAAACATTTCACGCGATTCACGAGCATTTCATGCTGAGCTGCGGTTCATTTTAATCGATGATGTGTCAGTGTTAACACACTTAGGCTTATTTCTGTTGCGTATGAAATCAATGATATTATCGGAACCTGTAGAGTTCGACTGTGACACAATCCCGTAAATAAGGGTTTTAAACGTAACAGATCACCATACTTAACAATCTGTCCATTTGCATGAATTTGTTATATTGTGGGAGTCGTTTAGTCCCGTCTGATCAAGTGAATTTCTGACATTGTTGCCTCTCGCAAGCAAGCTTAAAGCAGGGCGAGCGCTGTTTAGCAGGAAGTACGGCTACAACAGTCAAGTACGCATGCGCCGAAGCTCCCCACAATCTAGGGATGTGTTTGTCTTCATAAAACGGTAAGGACGGGCCTTTTTCCACAATGTGAATTTTAATATATATCACTGCAGAGTAACATTGTTCCAGCGACACAAACGGTGATTTTAGCCGCAGAGGTTAGCTTAACTCGCGGAAGGGGTTCAGTCAGCCAGCCTCGCGCAGAATGGAGGGGCAACGCCGCCGTCGCCGTGCCGTTGTTTGCTGTACGTGCCGCCGCACAGGGAGACGTCATTTTGAGGGGGAGCGGAGAGTTAAAATGCAGAGTTACGAGGGGACGTACGGTTCATAGACAAGCGGCACGTAGCCGTCACACTTTAAATGCAAAGGTTTACCCGTCTCGGACTGTGGAGTTCTGTAGTATTGTCCAGCTTCCTACATATGAAACGACGCTGCTGCATTAGCTGTAATGGCTACCACCAAACCGAGACTGTGTAGCTCGGTGGTTCTAAACGACTCACATTTGGGTTTTGCTTTTGAGGCGATGACAGCCCGACAACTTCTGGAGAGACAAGTCTTCATATTTAACTAGAACGGATAGCTGTAGGCGTCGTGTGGCCTGAGGGATTGAACGAAAATAGTTACATTTCCCCTCACTTAGAGCTAAACTGCGGTTTTTTAACCCCCACTCCCCGCTGCGCGTGGAGAACCCACTACCCACGCGCGTTCAAACTGACATGTTAAAGTTTTAAAGGTAAATGCAGTATATCGCTATTTAACATCTTATCCTTTGGTTTAAACAGCCTTAACATGGACAATATGAAACTATACTCAGGAAATAACACGCTTTTAGTATTAGAAGCTATGACCTCCTTTTGTGGCAGCCGAACCGTCTTCACACATTTACTCAAAAGTCACAACTAATATCTTCTAAATATCCCGGTTTTAGGGAAAAGCGACACAGACTTTGTGAAAGTATATATGGAGGAGTCAACGTGAAGCTTTCAAACCTCACAACACTACCAGCTGTCATGCACGGGAGTGGCAGTATCATGCTGAGGCTGTTGGGTTGAACAATAATCCAACAGCCTCCAAATTCCTCAAAGTAGCCTGTGTAGATTAGGGGGAAACACGAACATGAAACGTTCTAATAACTTGGAATTTTGTCCTTTCTCCCTGGAAAAAGAGGGGTTCAAATAAAACATTAAAAAGCCCAGAAAACCCCAAACACTTCAGATGCTAACAAAGCTACTAGATTTGACCTTGCTAACTAGGATGCTGATTGGCTCAACTTGATTTTCAAGGTGGTTGAATTATTCCTAGGAGCAACTACGGATTTCAACTACTGTTAATTTCACTGTAATTAACAAATATAAACATTCAAAAGCTAACCATTATATTCTTGATAATTATTGATCAAACTTTAAGATTTTAGATACATGCATACAGTAATATTCATATCGCTTGAATCTTTCAAAGTTTTAAAATACCATAAAACAGCCATAAACTTCACAGTATTTATTGGCATTTTTATGATCAACCCAAAGTAGTGTTCTTTTGTTTTGTTTTGTTTTGTTTTTTTCTTTAAAAGTTCTTTGTTGAGGAAGCAGCAGCAGGCCTTTGAGTTAGAATGTTTCATAAATTTGGACATTTGAGTAAATCGGATTAAATCTTTTTGCAAAAAACTTCAGGCTTGGTTAAATTGGATAGAGAGTATCTGTCAACATCAACTTTGCATTTTAATACATGCCTAAAGTGTGTTTCAGATCCCGTTTTGCTGAGACCTGTCAGTGCAACCAGCTGCCTTCAGAAACCACCTAGTACATGAACATAGAGTTCATGTCTTTGTAATGTAATTTGAGTAGACAACAGTAGAGAACAACCAGCATCTTGAACTTCAATATGGATGACTGAGTAAAGTGTATACTGTATGTTGTGCCTCCATTACAGATGTTGCACAAATGCTGCCACCCACTCTAGTGTTCTGTTGTGAGAACAATGGCAAACACAAATGAGGTGACGGTGTCTGTGGGAGACATGGTGATGGTGAAGAATGAGGATGAAGGTGATTCAGATGACCCCAATAAGACTCAGGTCATCCTGCAGCTCCAGCCCATCAGCACTGGGTATGTACTACAACCAGGATTCTTACGAAATCTACATTTCCATTCAGAACTATAGACTGCCTTAAAGCAGTCAACATGCACAAGTTGGTTATGATACTGTGTTCCAAAGTGAAGATATGTGAATTGTCTTCTTCTGTAGCGATGAGGCAGCTGAAACCGATGCAGCTGTTATGGCTGTAGAAGCTCAATCAGGTGAGAGGTTGTCAAAATAATTTATGTCCAGGAAAAATGGCACAGATGTTTTTGTCTCTAAAAGTTTGTTTCTTTCCTACAGAGCAGACAGAGGGAGATGATGTTGAAATTGGCTGTCCTATAACCTGTGGGGACTGTAAAGCTGTGTTGCTTGTGAAAAAATTTGTGTGCCCTGGAATCAACGTGAAATGTGTAAAGGTATATTGAAGCCCAGTGCTGTACAATTCTGCAAAGTCACCAAAATGAGATAAAAATTTTAACGTTATCATGTGGGTTATGCTTGCTTTAGCAAATACTGTTCTGTTGGATCACATAAACGTATTCCGTTCAGTATGCATACTTTACTTTTTAAGCTAAAATTAGCTAAAATTCTGTTAGCTCAAATGCTGCTTACGGTCCTTTTGACTTACATTAACTTGATCTATCTAGTATGCAAACAACATGTAAAACAAAATCAGTTAAAATGCTAGTGTTACCTAAAATGCTAAAACGGTAACTTAAACATGTGGGCTATCACAAGTCTGTTGACTACCATTAACTGATTGCATCTAGTAAGGTAACAGTTTATAACTAAAATTAGCTCATAGTCTGTAGCGTGTTAACTGTTGTAATGCTGTTTTCTGCAGTATGAAGACCAGCTGATCAGTCCAAAGCAGTTTGTGCACCTGTCTGGAAAAGCCACTCTGAAGGACTGGAAGAGAGCCATCAGGATGGGGGGAGTCATGCTAAGGTGAGGGCTGGGGGTCAGAAAACAGATGATACAACACCGCATGGGCACCTTATTGTCTGCCTCTCTGTGTTGTCGCATTTAGAGCAAGCTCACATATGACTTGTGCATTGAACATGACAAGCTCAGAGGAGAGACTGTTTCTTTGTTCTTTAAGCGTTCCCTGTTTGTACCCTGCAGGAAAATGATGGATTCAGGTCAGCTGGACTTCTATCAGCACAGCACCCTGTGTACCAACACATGCCGCAGTACCAAGTTTGACCTATTAATCAACAACACTCGCTTCCCTCCGGACAGCACCGGCCTTACTACGCCCACATCCTCTCAGGGTGAGAAGGCTCAGATTTAACAGACTGCTGTAGTTTATTTGCATATTTAACAGTTTTTCAGGAAGTTTGCTTCAGTTAAAAAGTTATTTGTTGCTCTAGAAGTGATGTGGTGTTTATTGTAAAAGTCACTCCCTATTGGTTGCTTCAGCTTCATGTCACTGCTCCCGACCAAAAACAACCAATCAGAGGTGGGTCTAATCACTGTCAATCAACTTCATTTACTCGTGCTAATGGCAGAGAATCAACTTAGTGTTACAGGAAAACCATTTATTTACCGTCATTGCTGGCCATGCTAACTAGCCTTAGCATTCACAACATGGCTGTGCTAGTAGAGAGGAAGGAGGGGAGGAGCAGTAGGGGCTATGCAGCGATATGGAGCACTGGGAGATTTTCAGAGATTATCTGTCTTGTACCATACTGTGACGACATGGTGACAGTTTCAACAAATGGGTTAAAAAATATATATATTTTTTTAGAAAAGTTACATTAAAGTTGCAGCTTTAATGTAAACCATTGTGGCTGTATGGTAGTGTGGTTGTCCTGCTGGAAGAGGAACCTTCATCCCAGTCCGAATGACATACTTACCCTCTAATGTTCCAACAAAACAAGAACTGCTAGGTGTTTTCTTCCATTAATGCTTGCTGCCGGCCTGCCTGTAATACATCCAGTGTGTGCTGTCCTGTGTGACCCGCAGTTCAGACGGTCCTGGGTAACGGCGGGACGGTGACTGACGATCGAGCCGAGATAATGGGCAGGAAGTTGGACTGGAGCTCCAGCTCCATGGAGTCTGGAGATAAGAAGGGATCCAGTGAGATCTCAGGTCACAATGATTCGTCAGCACTGTTTCTATCTGAATCAAGAGGCACTTTTCTGACTGAGGCTTTCCTGCTTGTCCACAGAGGACACGCTGAATTTCTGGAAGGGCATTGCTGACGTGGGCCTACTGGGGGAAGTGGTGACCAACATCAACACGGAGCTGATCCAGATGCTGGACGGCGTGCTCCAGCGCAGAGAGCAAAATGCCTTACAGGACACAGGTAGGAAAGCAGGCCGTCAACGTGAGGACGCTGGGCCCTGATTTACTGAAGCTAGACAGCCTGCAGGGGCTGCTCTGCTCTGAAGTGTATGAAATTATCTGAAAGAAAGAACAAACTCTGCTGCTGTTGGAAAACATCTTATGATGCTTTCAACTATGTTTTTTATAGCAGTAATGAGCAAATAATGGATTTACCGGATACAGCAGCTTAAATTGTTCCTCCTTTCTGACTGACCAAGTGACCCTTTGATTGGTTGCCACACTGATCCCAGATTCCTGTCTGGTAGAGGTGGCTGTACTCAGTAACCTTGCCCAAGTCTTCGGCCTGCTGGACTCGGTCAAGAAGATTCTGGAGAAGAGGAAACAGCAGACGGACCCCAGCCAGGAGCAGATCCTCAGCACCCTCACCAGTGAGTACAGCCAGAAAACTGCCAAAGACTAATGTTCATTACATCAAGGCATAAAACTTCTATAAAAATTATTTTTTCACATATTTGTTGAAATGCCATGACATTATGGTATGAGACAAATAATCTGAGAAAAAATTGAGTTCCTCCACCTTCTCCCAGTGCTAACTAGAAACAACCTATCAGAGGAAGGAGCCGGGTTTTAGTGATGCCAATCACCTCTCCTTGTGGCGCTGCCCATCCCCACCTCTCTTGTCACCCTCTTACTCTCTGCTGCTCTCACAACAGGCAGACACAGCATGTTGTGAATGTCAAGGATAGTTAGTATGGCTACAGATGAGGTGGATAAATAGTTGTCCTGTAACAGTAAGTTGTTTCTCTGCCATTAGCACGTTGAGGAGGAAGTACATGAGGATGATTGACAGCAGTAAAACCCTCCTCTTGGCTCTGATTGGTTGCTTTTGGTCGGGAGCAATGCGTTTCTTCAGACGTCATCAATAATAGGTCAGGGAGGAAGCAGAGGTCGATCGATCCTTTCTTAGATGATCTGTCTCATAACATCAACAAATATGTACAAAACATATTTTTATAAAAGTTACATACTGCAGATTTGAGGTAGACCTAATTTAAATCTCATTCAGTGTTGAGTTTATTCATAAATATGAAAAAAAAATGTATGTAATTTTACTGTGTTTTGCTAACAACATGTATCTGAGTGAGAACATGAAGCTGTAGAGACAGACGGGATGAAAGAACACAGATCAGTTCAATGCTGTTCAGCAGGAGACATTTCCCCCCTGGTCTGTCTTAGTACTACTTCAGAGATTTGTTTTGATTGGCAGTCGCCTTCATACAACAGATAAAATGTCTTTGGGAGATTATGACGAACGGTGTTTAGTGCTTTCACACTGACACCAAATGTATGTCATGTATGGATGGTGTTTAACATATTCCCAAATATGTTATTGAGATTTGTCGAATGTCAGATGTGTCCTAATATAAGAGGGTGAGCTAACAAAGCTGATCTTGTGTTTCTACAGACCTGGAAGTTCAGCTGGAAGAACAAAAAAAGCAGCAGCAGGTGCGAGCGCTTCTCTCCTCCCCTCAAGCGGCCAAAAGCAAAGCCACCGCTAAGCGTCCAACCAAGCGACCCCGCCTCCACAGGCCGGCCTCCACCACCACCCTCCTGACATCCCCCATCAGCCAGCAGGCCACCCTGCAGCCCCAGCAGTTCACTGTATTATCCCCCATTTCCCTGACTTCTGTAGGGCAGCCGTTCACCGTGGCAGGGCTGCCCATCGCCTCCTTAGCCCAGTCCTCCAACACGGTCACCCTGCTCCCTGCCGGCTCCCAGCTCTTCACTCGCTACATGGTGGCCGGAGATGGAAAGGGAGATGCCATCACTTTGCACCCTTCCTCGGGCCTCACGCTGGTAGGCACCACTGCGGTTCAAGACTCCAGCCAGCTTGGTACAGTGATGAGCCCTGTGGAGCTGGTCCACCTGAGCCAGCACTCCGGCGGCGCAGAGATGGTCCCCATCGAAGGTCAAGTGGTGGACGGCACCATGCTGGTGCAGCAGGAGGTGATGCAAGGGGACATGGAAGCCGGCCAGGAGCACACAGTCATCGAGATCAACCCCACCCCCGTAGAGCAAACGGTGGGGATGATGGAGCTGCAGCTGGCCGAGGAACCGGGCAGGGACGCCACCGCCATGGTGGTCCAGAGCGGGATCGAGGTAACCATGGCGGCGGACGCAGAGGACACGCAGTGCCAGTTGCAGGAGGCACAGACTGAGGCTGTTCAGGGGCTGCAGCTGGATGCCAGCGGACAGCTATCAGGGGTGCAGATCGTGGTGATAGAGGAAAATACTCAGGATGACAACAAGGCCAAATAAGGCCAGGATGGACTTTCTGGTCACCTTCACTGCTGTGTGTTTGAAACACTCTGCAACAGATTTCAATTTCACAGCTAAAAGGAGCTCAATGTTTGGGTTTGTTAATCTAAAATATGAGTCTGGTTCATTGTAACTTGGTTCTTATGCTAGTACCTTTGCCCTCAACAACAGTGATCTAACAGAATCCTATGGAGATCTGTTGTTCTGATTTGACTTTGTTGGTAGATGTTTGAGCCCTCACCTCTGATCAGTTTTACTGTTTAGAACAGCAAAGTCTAAAAAAATCTTTATTGGTTTATTGCAAATAAAGATCTCTATCCCATTTAGACAAACCCACATGTGGGCTTCAACATCAGGCTACTGCAATACCTGTTGGGCCTAGAATCTGGGCAGCCGCACAAGGGTCCAGACTAGAGCCCAAAATGTGACCCTTTTCAAACTCCATTAAGTTGTTGTAGTGCTGTCTGAAGCCCACTAGGAGTCCCCTGATCTTCACTCACTGACTGTTGGATGCTTCAGCAATCATCCAATAACTAATGTTCCACTTCTGATGGAACCAAGCAATTCTTTCTTTCTGATTAAAAATGTCAAACATTAAGATGAGAACCAAGTTGTACTGAATCAGACATGTGAACAAGCAGAAGATTGGAGGTGACTCTACATCAGAGATGCCCAAAGTGGGTCCTGGAGGGCCGGCATCCTGATGTTTCAGTTCTCTCCCTGGTTTAACACACCTGGATCAAATAATGGCCCATTAGAAGGTCTAAGAAGAAAACTGAATTGCTGAGAAGGTTGTTACTACCACCAGGGAGAGAACTAAAACATGCAGGGTGCCGGCCCTCTAGGGCCGACATTGTGCACCACTGCTCTATATGTTAGCCCAGCTGGGTGCATCTCTCTCTGCTCTCCATAGGACTTATTACCAAGAACAGTGTTGGTGTTGGTGAACCGCCTTGTTTCATGTGGGGTTTCAGCCAGGTTCAGTTGTTTGTTAGTTTTTTTCTGTGTGATGTCTTTAAGGACTTTTGGACGATGTAGACATTTCTTCAGAATGTGGCCCCATTTCTTGGGGCGTCCCAAGTGTTTTTGTCTTCACAGGTTGATCTCCTCACCGGGCCAGCAGTGGTTCCCTCACCTGCTCCCGATCTTCTGTTCCTCTCAGTGTGATAAACTGTCTGAGCTCAAGGGCCGACAGTTAGGTTATGAACTGAAAGAACGAACATGCCTGATGTCTGATTTGCCTGTAAATTACTGATATATTTATTAGTTTTCAAGCTGTAGAGGTTTGGCCTGTTTGATGTGGATGAATTAATTTAAGTTCTTTGCTACAGCTTGTACCAACAAAGACCTGTTCAATAATTTAATTTAACAAATGAGAGCATTTGCATACTGAATTTGTAATGTGTTTTAATATCAGATTAAAAGAAAGAAACAAACTGAAGGTGTTGTTTGTGTGTTTCGCCACCAGAGTGTACCATGTGTTCACCACATGCCACACAAAGAACAATCTGTAGAGGAAGATGTACATTGTGATCTTTTGAGATTGAATTTGGCAATTTTAGCCTATAATACACTATATTACAGGCTAAAATAGTTCTCTCATTCAATTTGAGATAAATATGAAGATTTGATTTCGTATTTGTAGAGACAACCTTTTCTTTGGATGTTGAAAATCTAAATCCCCAGTGCAGTAAACAAGATTTTACATGTAATTCCTTTAGGAATTTCTGTATTTCTCCCCCTAATCCAAATAATTCCATCATCTGCAAATAGTGAGATACACAAAGACTCCTAGCATTAGCTTCTTACAGATTCCTTGCTAGCGTCTTTATTGGACCTGTCTCTTCCAGTTGTTTAGATCTGTGTTTATGCAGAAAACTCAGCATGACTGACATTCCCTCCGCCCAGGGCTCGTACAGGTCCAGGGCAGAGTTAGTTAAAGCTCCCAAATATTGTTTTGTTGAGTTGACATTGAGTGTTAAATTCTTCCTCTTCTCCGGCAGAACAGGGATGTTTTGCTGTGTGACCCACTGCAAAAAGGCTCTTGGGAGAGAGTTATGTGCCATACTGTGCTGCTGATGAGGATTCTTCTTCAAAAATAAAATGCAATAAAGTCATTTACACAGTGGCATATTAGGGCCATTGTAGATAGAACAAAAAAAGGAGGAATACATTTCAGCCTAAATCTCAGAAATTTTCTAGAAAAGACTAGGAAATGTCTTAGCTCCAAAAGTAAAAAAATTACTAGAAAAATCTGAAGTTTTGAGATTTATCTCAGAAAATTTATAGAAAAAAACACTTTCTAAAAAAAATAAATACATTTTTGACTTGAACCTCAGAAGTTTCCTTTATTTCTAGACGATTTATGGGATTAATCTAAAATTTCCAGATTTTTTTCATGGAAATGTACTTTTTTTCTATCTGCAATGGCCGTCATGCATTTATGAAGTTATCATAGATAAATATTTTATTAATTATGAAAAAACTTATAGTACTATGATTGTGGTAGTAGAAGAATGTAGCTGAATTGTTAACTGAAAACGTATATCATCTTACCACTACTTGACTACTGTATGGTAAGATATATTTTCTTATTTTCTTTTCTTAATTATTTTAATGCAACCCCCCCCCCAAAAAACACAGTTACCTTCCTGTAGTTTCTGGAGAAAATTGTGATTCATCAGGGTAATTTCTGATTGTTCCATTTTGGAATCTTTTCCACTGGATTTTGCGAGGCAGATAGAGATGATGAAGTCTGCATTCAGCAATTAAAACAATCCCTTCTAGTTAGTCAGAAGTATTGATATGAATTTAGAGTTATGTGATTCATATAGACATTTCCTTTGATTAAGATTCTCCATGACGTTACAAGATGAAATTATAAAATGCTGCAGATCAGTAAATGATTTTGAACAACTACTGACTTCTCTTAGATTTGATTACCATGATTTCGCTGACTGAAAAAAAAAACATGACAACTTGTGATTTTTATACAGTTATCTCAAAATGAATCGTTAATCATTCCAACATTTCTGGATCAGTCTAAAAGTAGTTAACATCACCTTTCCCAATATTGCAAAGAATAAAACTACAAAGAATTATTTATAAAAACTTCGACCAAAGTAGAGATTTGAGAAAACTCTGTATTTGTATGAGATATTCATTTCTTTAAAGACCCGGCTACATATGTACAAGACCTTAGTGATCACCCCCATTTTTGAAACTGTTGACCCAGTATTTATGTTTAGTGTATATGTGTACTTATGTAACATTAAGACCAAATTTCACCAGAAAGGTAATTTACCCACAGAAAGACACAGCGCTACTGTGTTTTAAGCTCAGTGCCTCTTCTGGCCTCAGAATGGAACCTAATAAATCATCGTTCCACTCTGCCTGCAAAGAAATATAAAAGGAAATATTTAAGTCATAGAAATCTGCATTGCAATTACCTGGGTGATTGCAGATTTGAATTATGGAAAATAACAAAAGACATTTACTTGCTGGGCACAGGTTGCTGATACGTGAGTCATTGTGCAGACCAGACTCTGTAGACGGAGTAAACACTAGCGGTGGGAATCTTTAACGATCTCACGATTTGATTCCAATTTTTGGAGTCACGGTTCAATTCAAAATCGATTTTCAATTCAAAATGATTATTCACAGTGATTTCTGTTTTAATCTATTGTGTGCAAATCCTCATAATCGGCTGTAGTCTCCTTTGCAAGGCAGAATGATAGGGTCTTTTTCACATTTATAAAGTTTTAAACTAACGACCAATCAGTGTGTAGTATGGCGTACGTTGCCTCAGTTTATTTGCAGTGTTCCCAAAGGCTCAATCTTCATTTTGCAAATATTGCATTTGATGAAGCTCATGTCTAGCTCGGTCTTCCCGGGCATTTGGTAAAACACAAAATGAGTCCAAATGTTTACCTTCAATGAAGACGGAGCCAGTGGAATCTCTCGCTCTTTCATTTTTGTAGCTTCCTCCTTGTTTTGTTGCGTTCCTTGCAGGCCTACATTCCAGTACTGGCTGCTTGGTGGTGTCAGGATGTCCCATATCGGTACAAAATGGAGGCCGACAGCAGGCTTTAAAAAATTGCTTAAAATATATTCTGAATAGTAGTAAGAGAGAATGTCATTTTTTTATGCAAATTGTTTTATTTTTTCGTGGTACACTCTATCTGCTATTTCTCTCTCTTTCACGCTCTCTCAAAAAGCAAACAAAAATAAACCACAGCTGGTATTCATCCACACTGAAGCAGTATTTTCTAATTTACACATCTGAGAACTTGTAATATTAATATACAAGTAATATTATTGAAGGAAAAAGTTTTGTATTTGTATAATATTTCTTCTGTGCTTATGCAGGAAGAATCCGGATGTGCAAACCATCAGTGGAACCTGCAGTGAAGCAGAACCTTGTGTCCAGAAGGCCTCAGAACCAGCTCTCTGTTACATCTCTATTACCTCGGCTGTTTCTCTCTGTGGTTCCAGTTGTACTTGGAACTGGGAATTTTCCGACTTTCCAGCCTGAAAAATCAACTGGAACACCCTCTGAAGTCAGACTGCCCACTGGGGAACTAGTTAAAGCCAACTTTGTGTTTCAACATGGCCGCTCCTCCTTTAAACAGCAGTAAGCTGTGGAGGTAACATGTTTATTTTACAGGACACACATGTAAAGAAGAAAAAAAAAAGCGTCTAAATTCAGTGTTTTAGCGCCTGTATAATAAAACAAAAATCTGTCAGTTGACCTGTCAAAGGTTTACGAGTCATGACGTCATAATTTGCTCTTTCATTGTTTAAAGAGACAGTAATCATTCCGTATGTAAACTTATGATCTCGAAGACGTTAATATACATCTGCTCCATGTTATTTCTCTCATTATTGTAGCTGTTAGCAAATAGAAATAATTTAGGTCATTCTAAGTAAAAACGTGAGAAGTTCGGTCTGATTTATATGGAAGCCCGTTTCTGCCACTCTGTAAAAAAATAAATAAATAAATATTTACATTTTTTTGAGATACTATCTCATTATAATGAGATTATTTATTTATTTATTTTAACAGAGTTTCGGAAACGGGCTTCCATAGATTTAACTTCAGACGGTGAGAAAATAATGTTGTTTTTTTTTTGTTCGGTGGATGTAAACTTGTGGTTTTTGCAGGTGCGCAGTCTCGCCACATGGAGGCGCCGCTGGCTCACATTTCTGCGTCCCAACTCCTCGCCTGACAGTCAAAAAAAAAAAAAAAAAAAAAAAAGTAGTAGGAGGGGTGTGGGGGGGCTTTTTTGAATCCCTCAGCTGCGGATGAAGAGCACCCAGAGCGGGCTGTGGAGGAAGCAGGCGGCCGCCCCCCTGCATGGAGCTCACCACCTCACAACTTGTCTTCAGCCGCCGCTCCGCCGCTCAAGCCGCGGCAGCACTTCTCTCTCTAGGATTTTGCTTGTCGTTGCGAGCCGGACTGGACCTTTACTACTTTCGCGACCCGCCGACATGTATTCAGCAGCGCTGCTACTGATGCTGGCCGCCCGGATCTGCGCAGACAACCTGGAGCGACCAACAGGTAAAGCAGACATGGCGGAGAGATTCTGCTGGAGAGTCTTAAAGTTCGCACTGAGGCTAGAAAGTCACTTTTGCCTGTCCGTGTGTGTCAGGCGGAGCTGCGGTGATTCCTCCTCTTAAAGCGTTTTGGGGTCTTGAACTCCAGTCTGCTGATTGTAAATGAGCTGTTTGCAGATCACTGGGCTCTTAGATTTGTCATCGGTGCCATCATAAACATCATCATCGTCATCATCCTCGTGATATATGAGAAAGTTCCTCACTAATAGATCTGAGAGAGGAATCTGGAACATAAAAGTAGAATGTGCATCAGAAACTGTCAGGAAACATTGATCATTGATAGAGTTCTCTCTCAGTCAGTCTGTTAGTGATTTATTTTTATTTTGATTATTTTTGTATATTTTCTGGAGAAGATCTCCTGACATTTCTTCCTCTGAATGATTTGGATTCTTTGTTTTGGTCTCACTGAAGCAGGATGGAGGCGAGGGTCCTTTGGAAGCTCAGTCAGTGATTAGTTTCTTGTTTATTAGCTGTTTCCAATTACAAACCAAAATCAGATGAGCTGAACTAATAACCTTTAGTAAAACACTATTAAAATATTTGAAGGAAACAACAAACTTAAAAACGTGTGATGTTATCTAATTGAAAAATGTGCTGAAAATAATTTCTACTGCTGCAGAAAAAAATCAAAATGATTTTTTTTAACCATTATGAAGAATTGATATTTATGTTAGACAAAGAAAATAAACAACTAATTTAAGTAGTGCTTATTGCACCTTTTTGCTGCAGCCAAAGACATGCTGTTCACCTGCAGACTGTAGTCTAAAACCAGCATTACCTAATAAAAGAGATAGGTGGCGCTCTTTCAGTCTCACCAACATGTTCCTGCTCACTTTGTAACCACTAAAGATGTCCAGAATGTATGACTGTTCAAGAGCTTTTGTTACCTCGGTGCCGCATTGTCAGCTGATCCAGACGCTCGCAGGTGTGTGTGTGTGTGTGTGTGTGTGTGTGTGTCAGTCGTACTCTGACAGACGCTCAACGTTCAGAACGGGGATTTGGGGCTACGACAGTACCTGGCATCCACAGAGCCTGCTTCAGACACGACTTCTAGTCCTCTCCTTGTTCGCCTGTGGCTGCTTTGACATTAAATCGCTGCGACACATTGTGACAATTCCTGAATTCCTCCAAACATTATCTTCTGTGGTTTTGAAGTGAAGTGCCCCCAGTGACACGGCTGACAAGCGAAAGTGTCAGCTGTTTTTTTGTTGTTGTTGTTTTTTTCTTTCTTTCTTTCCTTCTTCCTTTGTGACGTGGACTATAAATATTCTGCCACATGGATGTCAGTTCCATGATAAGCAGAAGCAGCTGCTGAAGAGACCAAACTAAACCACTTCCTGCTCCACATGATCAGCTGGGCTCCACTGGGAAGAGTTAATGAAACAAGCAACCTTTCAAATGAATAGGGCTGCGGAAAAAAGGACTTTGACAGAGCTTGGCGTGGATTTAGCTCCCTTCGTGGAGGTCAGCTCTGTCATCACACGCAGACACTTGAAGATAATTAGCATGAACAGAATAGGTACGGAAAGAGCTTTGTTTCTCTGCCAAACCTCAGGCTAAAATCTGACAAAGTCAAACCTGGATGCAAAGTTTTCCCCACAGCTTGTTAAAGTAATGACAAACTTCAGGCTGTTTTATTGGTAGGTTTCTGGTTTACCAACACAAAATGCAGTAGAATTGCGAAGGCCCACCTTTAGCTGCAGTCACATGCATGCCTCTGTCAGGTTGGTGTTTCTACGTAGATTAAGATTAGTTTCTAGACTAAGATAACGTAAGGTCATTTTATTTATATAGCACATTTTCAGCAACAAATCAATTCAAAGTGCTTTACATGAATTAGAAGGCAATTCAAGAAAAACAACAAACCAAAGGAAAGAGCAAAAAAACCCAAAAAAAGAGCATAAAACTACAAATGAATTCCCTATGTTTTAATAATGAGTAGTCTGTAGGGGTTTCTCTGGATTCTTGTTCTGATAAAACTAGATGGTACTTTCTAAGTTTGTTCTAGAATTGTAAACTAACAGGAGCTTCTCTAGGTCTTGCTCCGATATTAAAAGTTTAACGCTAACATTTCTTTCCATTCTGTTTAGCAAAGTAGCTCAAGATTAGCCAGATTAGATGGAGAGTTTGGTGCGAATGGAACAAAATCCTAAAACTGCAAAAATCTGACGCCAATCCACTGTTTTCGGTATTGCGTGAAGGACGTCAGTGTCTTCAGAGGTTTTTGGGTGGTTCCCTGTAGTGCAGCGCCACCACAGGCGAGGAGGGGGAACAGATTTTTTTAAAGGGTTTGGTTGGTTTGACACAGAGCAGACTGAAAGATAACAACAGCGGCTGGAAATGGAAAAAATGTTGCAACGTTGGTTTCCAATCCAACCAAGTCTACAGGACCATCAGGTGTGAAAACACTCTAATTTTGGAATGAAATCATGTGTGTGAGCTTCAACATGAAGTCCCACACACTGAGTGAAAGTCGGAAAAATCTTAGAATACATTCAGAACAGGTGGTGCCACAAACAGGTGGTCTGCTAGAGTGGAGGGGGATGTAGCGGTCTCTGCATTTAGCAGTGTGGATCCACCTCAGCATTATTTTCACACACACACACACACACACACACACACACACACACACACACACACACACACACACACACACACACACACACACACAGCTCTCAGGAGGCAAACGTGGGGGTGTGACTGGAGAAAATCGAGCGTCTTGTTGCACTAAAGCTAATGATGAAATTGGACATTTCAGGAGAAAATAACACAAGTCTTTAGCAGAACAGTTATGGTTTGTAAAATAACCGGATAGTGTATCAGGCTTACAGCGTAATTATAGAATATGATAATGAAATAGCACAGAAACAAAAAAAATGTATTCAGTGCCAGGAAGTGAAGCTGATCTGTCCATATTGTTCAGCAGACACATCAGAGCCTGCAGAGCGACTGGGCTACGTTTCATACCCTGCATTGTCAACTCTCCAGCTTTTATTCGGCTTGCGGTCGGATTACTGCAGTAATATGGATGCACTCACACTGAAATGGATAAAATTGACTTAAATCAAACCACAAAGTGATAGCCGTGTTTTACTCGTCACCTTTCTCCTAAACATAGCAGCAGCATTAGGATGGATGACACACACCAGCGTGGTTTGCTCTATTAAAATGGATGGCATGGAAAACCCCACCCAAGGCAGGATGGAGGTCTTTGTTTATAACCCGACTCTCTGCCTCATCATGTGGATTGATTGGTGTCTGAGATCTTCATAGGCAGCGTCAAACTCAACGATGTTTGACCAAATAAAAAAAGGGGGTTTAATCAACAGAATGGAAATGTGTGTTTTCTAGCTTTCAGCTGATGATGCTGATTTGACAACAGTTTAGTCAAGAAATAATTCACCTCAGAAAAGTCTTTGCTGAGGCGTCTGAAGGTCTCGTTTGGTGAGGTGCCAGTGTGAGGTCAGATTTTCTATACAGTTGAATAGAAGAAGAGAAGTTCTGATGTTTTTTCTGATGGTTGAACTCTGACCTTGATAACAGATTCTTTCAGTCGTTCTCCCTGAACTGACAATAGTTTAGTGACTAAATCTCTTTATCTTCTATGGCGATGTGGCTGAGGAGCCGATTGTGGGTCTGTGTGATCTCGATTGATCCAATACCTGGCAGAGTGTAATCAGTCAGTTTGTCCACACACTAAAACCGAAACAAGAACAACAGTTCCATTGTGTGACTAGCAGCACAGTTTAAAATGACTTTAGCAATTACATAATTTCTTTGCACCCTGGTCAGCTGCAGCAGTCTCGTCTAACAGTTTCTAAAATAATTGGTCTTCCTGGCCAAACTGGCTCCTTCACCGTTATCAAACATCCTGACACCTTTCTGCTGAGCAGCCTGGTGTGACTACAGGAAGTTGAGGCAGTTTTAGGAAAAGAAAGTGTTAAAATAAATAATTTTTTCCTGAATAAACAAACTTCAAACTGAAATGAATGCAGCAAACTCTTCCAGTGTAGGTGTAGTGTACCTTCTGAGAATTGAACCTCAAATAGCTTATAGCATCCTGTCTTCACACTTTTGCCTCCCAACCAATCTGTCCTACTTCTTTCTTTTTTAACAACTCAATATGCACTTTTTAAACACATTCTTCTTTCTCGCAAGGATTCCTGCAACGGTGTTAATTTAACTGTAGAAACAAGCAGGAGCACCTGGGCCGACACCAGCTCCGTTTGCCTTCCAAAGCCCGGGAGGTGAGCGTGGCCGGTTTCAGCCCGTTTGGTAAATGCATTCACATGAAGGAAGTGACCTGGTCCTAAATGGGACAGAAGGCGCTGCAGCATGTTTTTTATTCTCATGGGGTAACATGTTGGTTTGGTGAAAGACAACTTCAAGCACACACACCGAGGATTTTGTGAAGTTGTGGGTTTTCAAAGCCCAGGATTTTTTCTGCGGCTGACTGCGGGCCCTAAAGAAGAGATTCTAAGAAAGGTCCGAATCAGATTTCTGGATAAAGTCAAAAGTTTGGAACAGCTAAGGATGAGAAATCCTGTTGGTTAGATTTGTTTACAACTAATGTGCAAGAAAATGTTCCCTTTAATAGGACCCCCACCTTTTGACAGTTAATCACAGTTTCACCTTTTCACTGTTTTATTCTGTGTATTGTAACTCCAAATTATTTATATTTATATTTACATATACATGGATTTTTCTAGTAGAACACATCTAGAATGCAGCTTACAAAGCTAAAATACCTCACCACAATCCAGGGTTTCCCCAGAAAACTTGCTGAGCCTGGTGGTCAGGGCGCCGAGGCGGTGGTCCACCGGGGGTCCACCGGGGGTCCACCGGGGGTCCACAGGCGGTCCACCGGCGGTCCACCGGCGGTCCACAGGCGGTCCACCGGCGGTCCACCGGCGGTCCACCGGCGGCCCACCAGAATATCAAGTATTTGCACTTTTGTTTAATCCAAATTAAGTCAGTGGCTCCATGAGGCCCCCAAGGCCTTCAGGGCCCCATAAATGCTAATATTTTAACACAGACCACAGATATATAAAGAGGCGTCATATGGGGGGGAAAGTTAGGACAATTCCAAGGCCCCCTGACCAACAGGTGGCCCTCCACAATTTATTTATTTATTTTTTCACAGAAATTAAATGAAATGGGACCGTGTCAATTACAAAATTAATCATGTTGTGTTTTCTAAAATTGTTTTTATCAGTAAGACTTAAATGTTCCCACTCCCAGACCAAAAACCACACATCCATATTTGCACTGAACCCTCTCCTGGATCTGCAAGAAATGGTTGGTTCCTGCTAGCAGCTTGACGGTGACAGCGTTCAGCAGCAGTCAGCACAAGTCAAGTACAACTGTTCTTGTCTTGTACTGTGGCAGCTACTGTGCTGCTAAGAAAATAATAGTCAGGTTTTCAAAAAATAATAGAGAGGGAGAGAGAGAGAAAAAGACAAGAGTGTCAATTTGTAACCCATTTTTTCTCTGAGAAAAACTGGGTTTTTTTCGGAGAGAAAAACCCAGTTTTTAATTCACTTTAAACTTTAGCATTTAAAGTTAATTTAAATGCTAAAGTTAATTTAGCATTTAACTATGCTAAATGGTTGTGAGATTATCAACCATTTAGCATAGTTAGCTCAGCTACAGACTACTGTTTGCCTCGATTTCGTTAACATCTTAATGAGTTAAGGAAAAACATTACCAAGATATTCATATATTGAACTTGTTCCTGTACCTTTTACCACTTAACAACAGATGAGTTAGTCAGCAGCAGCTCTAACCCACATCCCTCCTGACCCATCCTCTCCTAAGTGAAATGAAAGCTGCAGTATGTAACTTAAATTTTTTTTATTTTTTTTATATATATTTGTTAAAACTGCCATTATATTGTGACAGTACAGCATGAGAGATAATCTGTGAAAAATCTTTTTCTTCTGTCTTCTTCCAGTGCTGTCTAGAAACAACCAATCAATGGCAGGAGAGTTTTAGCGCTGTCAATCACAATCTTATGTGGTGCTGCTCAACCTCCCTCCTCTTGCTCTGTGCTATGCTGTAGCTGGTGCAGCCTGTTGTGAATGCTCAGTCTGGTTAGCATGGTTACCAATGATGCCAGATAAACGGTTTCCTGTAATGATAAGTTGTTTCTCCACGTTTAGTAATGAGTGAATGAAGTTGATTGACAGCACTAAGACCTTCCTACTGGTTGTGATTGGTTGTTTGGGTCAGAATGTTGCATTACCTTAACCAGTAATAGTAGTTCAGGGAGGAGATTGATTGTTTTCACAGATTATTTGTCTCATGACAAACTGGCACAACATGGTGACAGCTTTAACAAATATGGAGAAAACATATTTTTATTAAAGTTTTGAGAAGTCTGGATTGCTTTATGTATATTTTTCATGTTGCCTATGACTGTTGGTTGTAGGGAGAGATATTTTAGTAATCTAAAGCAAATTAAAAATATTTAAGCAACCTACTTGCATACTTTATGTGATCTGTTTCATGTAAAATTCATGAGCAGTAAATATTGTGCTAGTAACAGTATTGGATCAAAGAAAGCAAGGCAGTATATACAGTATATATATATATATATATATATATATATATTTATTTACGTGTGCATGTCTATACACATATGCATAGATATGCACACGTATACATATATGTATACATATATACACATATACATATACATATATATATATATATATATATATGGAGAGAGATCAAGCTAGATAGATAGATCTATTTATGTATATCTATGTATATATGTATATATACAAATATCAATTATAATCAATTATACATATATAATTGATTATAGATATATAATCAATTATTGATATATAATTGATTCATTTTCATAGATAGATATCTATCTATCTATCTATCTATCTATCTATCTATCTATCTATCTATCTATCTAAATATCTATCT
>CAEFZX010015839.1:0-29361 GCA_903066825.1 Alfaro cultratus | reverse complement strand
TGGAGCTAGCCATGGAGCTAGCCATGGAGCTAGCCATGGAGCTAGCCATGGAGCTAGCCATGGAGCTAGCCATGGAGTCAAATGCAGCAATATATTTATGGTTTTCTCCTCGTACCACAGCAATCACTTATTAATAATTGCAAAATATACATTAAGCCTAAAACCATACTACTGCAACAGACTGAATGTTCTGCTCTTTGTGTGGGAAATATTTCAGTGTTTTTTTAGGGGTGTTGTTGTCAGTTGCTATGGCAACGGGCCTGTGTGTAGCCTGGCCAATGCAGAGAGCGAGAAAGACGTGGTAATGAGTTGTACTTCAACGGTTTTTCTCTTTGCTGTGGAGCACAGCACGAAATTAAAAACACCTAAATTTCCACATTTCATTGAGTTAACAGAATTATTCTACGGCGACAGAGAGGCTATGGACGACAGATAGAAGAATAGTCTTTTTGCCCTCCAGCGTTGTCCGCATGCGCACAATTTCCTTATGTAAACAATAACATGCAGGTGGTCTACATTTGTATATCTGATTATGATTAAGTCAGTGCCTCACCAGCTTTGCACCTCACCGCACGTCACTGGTCCGTATCTATTCAAAGTGTTCCACTGAAGGAGCAGTAGTGAGTCGATATCACAGGCTTGAGTGGCCAAGGCTCATTGATGCTGTTGATGTTGACCTGGCATCCGATTCCCCCAGACTTCAATCCAGTCGAACATCCTAGCGACTGCTGGACAAACAGATCAGAATCTGTTGAGGCGCCAACTCACAACTTGCAGGTATTGATGAATCTACTGCTAACACCTTGTTACAAGATACTGCAGTGGATCTTTACAAATCTTTTAGGGTCCATGAGTCTGCAGACTACTTTGGCAGTAATGAGGGATAAAATAGCATTGGGGAGATAATCATGTTATACCTGATTGGTGCACTGTGTATGAGAAAACAAAAACACTTTAAATGACATCAGTCCCTAAAGACATGGATTTTATTTTATTTTTTTCACAGATATTGGCTGTTTAGATTAACAATTGCAATTGTTATATTTGTAATTCTCTTTATTATGAGAATTACAATTTGATATTCACTCTTTTGCATTAACATCCAGAAGTAAAATAAAATGCATTAATGGGTCGACCTTATTTTGACTTAATCAGATTTAATCTTCCAAAAATTGTGGGTTTGATAAAAAAAAAAAAAAAAGAAAAAAAAAGAAAGCATGCTCATCAGTAACTACAGTCTTTTAATAAAGTAAGATGAAAAATCCAAGTTTTAAAAGTGATGTTCCTAACTCAGCCCTGTAGCTGGAACTGTTTCAGGCAGGGAATGTGTGCGCTGCTGACAGGGGAGATGATATAGCGTCTGGGGCAAGTGCTGCCTGACAGTAAATGTCTTCCCCCTCCTCCAGGTTTACAGTCGTAAATGGATTATGGACCACGGGCCGCTCCTCAGCAGCCTACACACACACGTCTGCTCCCAGGTTCACATGTGTCGCTGTGGAGTGAAGAAGAGCCCATAACCGGCATCCTCAGGAGAGCTGCTGAAGCGTCTGGTTGAATGCTAGCGCGTCACTAATCGTGTTAGCATCGATCATATGACTGCCCCGGCTCTGACCTTGCTGCTCTCCTTCTACTCTTAGATCAGAGGTGCCGCCGCCGTTCACGTGAAAGACTCAAAGCTAATGGTGTCAGCGCATTAAAGTGGCGCTAATATGTGGAAGCCGCGTTGAAGCTATCGCTCAGCAGACTCCTCAGTGCGTCTGTAACCAGGGGGTCGTTGAAGTTTACATGTTTTATCCCACGAGTCAGCTCGATACATGCTGGGCGCCGTCGTGGTTACCATCCCCAACCCCCACTCCCACTTCCCACTTCCCTCCTTGTAATATGCTAATATGCATCAGAATTAAGTCCGAGCCTCTGTAATGAAAACACCGGAATTAGCCGTCAAAATGAGGGCCTCAGTGAAGGGAGCTGCAGAGAATGGCAGGAAGAGGTGGCGGTGGTGGGGGGTTGCTGATATTATGAATGTAATGTTTCTTTTCATAAAGGCAGGGATGAGGTCGCCACAAATGATTCCCCTCGACATAAGTCCGGGAAATGAAGCTTGCTCTTTTCAGAGTGGATAATTAGCTAGGCTGACAGTCGATCCCCATTTGTGACACGGATTTTTTTTTTTCTTTCCTCTTTCGCTCTCTTCTCAGTCTCTCTCTAATGTTGAACTATAATCCCTCCTTTGAGGACATGGAAGTGACTGAAGTATTTTTGTCCTCCTAGAATATTCCAGTGACTATACACATCGGCCCCCTTGTAATTAGCAAGCATCTGATGATGAAACCGAGAGCCCCTTTGACCTCAGCCCGGGATACTTTTCCGTGCCTTGCCTCCTCGCGTTTGCCTCCGCGTACACAAGGGAGTCAAGTTAGGATGAGTAAGCAGTGTAGGTTCATCAGAGCACAGAGCGTACCCTCGTCACCCTTCACCGAAACAAGATGATTCAGCATTAATGCCTGTGTTCGAATAGTGCCGCCGCATTTGACGCGCAAATTCAACCGCCTTTGAAAAGTTATCCTCACCTCTGTTGCTTTTTATTTTGTATTTTGATTTATTTATTTTATTTTTTTTGTAAACTGCCGACTTGTTGACTGCCTGCGTCCACCGATGGTTATCACAGCTGACGATGCCCTTACCTGTCAGGCCGTGACCCCTCCTGCTCCCACTGAATTGTCATCTGTCAGGGGCAGCGTGAGTAGAGCGTAGATGGAAGAGGGAGGGGAGAATACACAGGAGCAAGGGACAGAGAGAAGACTTGGCTGAGTGCCTCCGAGGTGTTTAATTGTCTTCATTGATGACTGCCCCACCTGCTCGCTTGACACAAATTTCCCAGCCGAGGCATGTCATGCATACACAATAACTCATACACTCGAGCATGTGGGGGGAGATTTATAAAGACCTGATGAGCCTGAGTTTTTAGCAGAAATTACACTCATAAACACAGAATAGGGTCCTATTGTCACTCTGGCAAGAACAATGAGAAACCACTTAACAGCTTTTTGCTTCGTAGCATAAACATTAGATCAAAATAAAATAAAATTACAGCACATATGACACACAATAAACAATAATTAATTCAGGAAATTGGGGTGGGTTACTGTAGTGTCTCCCTAAAGGGATGAAGAAGAAAGGTGAGTGTCCATTGAACAGGGGGTCTTGAATGATACCACTGGCCTTCTGCTGGAGTGCACAACTGTAAATGTCCCTAAGGGGAGGTAGAGTGATCTCATTTGATTTTTCTGCTGCCCTGACAACTCATTGCAGGTTCTCTCTCTTCTTAGCAGAGGAGCAGCTGATCCCCAGCAGTAGTTAAGGAGACATGATAGTGGAGCAGTACAAGTTAATCAGCGGAGTTGAAGAAGGTGGGCCTGGCAGAAACATCTGGCAGTGTACCTTCCTCAACTAGTGAGAGATGTTTCTGGATTGTTTGAGGTCAGCTGAGATGTGGACCCCGACAAACACGAAGGTCTTCATCCTCACTGCCGTGTCCGTATTAGTGTAGAAGGTGAAGACTGCTTACCGTAGTTTTGCTAAACTCCATTACCACCTCCTGTGTTCGAATGCTTGCCCTTCTTTATGTAGGTTTTAGTTGCTCTGTCATATGACACTGGCATCATCTGCAAACTTGACAATGGTGTTGCTTTTTTGAGTGCTTAAACTTTCATTTGCGAAGACGGAGTAGAGGAGAGGGCTGATGATACACCCCTGCGGTATGCTTGTGATTTGCATGTGAGTGGAGGAGAGCCACTTATTCACCCCGACGTTTTGGAGTTGTGTTGCAGATGAAGTCCAGTTTCCAGGTGCAGCCTGAGCAGCTGAGAGGCCCAGGTGGGCTTGTTCTTAAATAAAGGCAAAGCTAAAGTGTGCAAACACTTGTCAGCACATGGAGATGCTACTCTATGGATTTTGCTCAGACAAGCACTCAGGGACAATAAAAGGTTAACGCCAGGGAAAAACTGGAGAAACTGTCTATCAGCTCTCATCTGCAGTCCTCCTTTTCCTCGTTTTCCATGTCTCAGGTTAATTGCGGATTCTTTAGAGTGATTGAATTAACAAGTTCTATTGGGGGTCAAACAAATGATGCAGCGAGAGATATGGCATCTCATGCCTTTGAGCTTGGCCTTTCACTAGTCCCGTTCACCATAGAAAACGATTTCAAACGATTCCGACAGGCGCTCAGGTCGTTAAATTTAATTGTAGGTGCAAATGGAAACGCCCCTGTTCTCTAAACACAACCATTCTAACACCCCTTCTCTTGTTGTAACCTAGATTTGAACATAAAGACATTGCCAAAAAAAAAAAAAAGGGAATTTTGCTGTTGTGGGGGGAAAAAAAAATAGCATGTCAACACATCAAGATCCTTCCTACGTCTTTTCTTTCTCTCCTAGGAATTTGGCTCTGCTGCAAAACCAGAAAAAAAAAGAGAAAAGTTTCAATCAGAACTTTAAACTATTCAGATCTGGCACTCTATCTCTTCCCCCTTTCACCCTCTTCGCTGCAGACAGTACGGTTTGAAAAGGTCAGCACTGTCTGTCGACTTTATTTGAGGGTGTCTGAAGACCCATTTAGGAATGATTTTAACTTCAAATGTGCTGACCTAGACGCCTCTGGTCTGCCTGAGTCCAGGGTAGCAAGCTGTGATTCCCCCTGCTCACTCAGGCCATCTCGCTGCATTAGGCTCTCACCCTGCTTGATTCATTTGGATCACTTTCACAGAGAACTCTGAAAGCCCCAGTAAAATGCTTAAGCAGGCTAAACACCACATATAAAATTTAAATAGGCCTTTAGCTCTCATGTGGCCACTCTTTTGTGTGTTTTATTGGTGCAAATTCAGTATCATAAAATTCTTTTGGGATTAAAGCTCAAGTGGAAAAATAAAATGTTGCAAGTGTTTGCAAAGGTGTTTGAGCAAATAGACCTTTGATGAAAAATGTTTTTAGCTACAGAAGATGGAAAATGTTTGTATTTCCCTTGAACGCTTGCGTTGTATTTTCAATTTTTGTATATATTTCAATTAAAAAATATGTTAAAATGCATTATTTTTAGCTTTTTGGCTAAGAAGCTAAAATTAGTCCCTCTACATAGTCAGTTATAATTCACAACATTCCAATTTCCCGTTGAAGAAGATATTGTATGTTAAGCATTTTTATTCAGTCTCCTTATTCTTTAAGAATATGTAATCTGTAAGAGTTTACATAATATCCAGCACTTTGGAGAGCCAGAAAGCTAGATATGTCCTGATGGGAGTTGTGTCACCAATTGCCAGACTCCATTTTTGTTAAAGCTCAAATCATTAAAATAAAATACAATTTGATAAGAGCCTTCTTGTTAAATGATGCCATGCTTAAGGGGGAGTGCCAATGTCAAGGCATCAAATTGCAAAGTCATTTCTTTAAAGTCATTTTTAGCATTTTCATAACAATGGAAGGTAGCCTAATTACTTCATTGTGTAAAATGGCACTATGCAAAATACATAATACTGGCTCTTTAAGTTTTCCAACATATGTCCAGTAATTTTGAGGAGATTGGAATAGTGAATTATTGAGAGCACAGAGCTCATTTAAATATGCATTCCATTGAAGTTTCAAACCTGACATGTGAAATGATTTCAGAAATAAACTTCATGCTTTCAGCACCATCTCGCCTGGGATCTTTTTTTATAAATAATTCATTGTAGTGCACCACAAATCTCACCTCCTTGATGTCTCAACCTGATAGCCAGATCCGACACTAATCGTTCCAGACCCGCATTGAGGCACAGACAGAGAGCAAAGACGTGACAGAGGGGTCTGCAACAGAGGGTGGGGGGAGTTGTAATGAAAGGAAACGAGTCAAAGGGAGAAAGTCATAAAATAGCTAGAGGTGATCCGGTTGGCCAAAGTGGGCCATTTGTGTGTGCCTGTGCATGTTTGTGTGGCGGCGGTAAATAGATGTCAAGCCCTATCATCTTTGCCAGCTTAACGAACCATGGCACCCTTGCTAGGCAAGGCCGTGAGGGCACACAGGTTAGCGCTTGTTACAGGAGCCCCACAGACACTCGCGGATTCCCACACAGATGCCCCTCCCTCATGCTGACAAGCTCTCAATATCAGGAAAAATAAATAAATATGTCTGTTGTCCACAGTAGATGCTACTATTGCCTGATGCAACGTTCTTGCTTGAAGCCCTTTCCAGTTTCAGTGACAGGAAGTGCAAAACTCCCACACTTGTGTTTTGGCTCATGACCTCAAGCCTACGGCTATGATTAAGCAGAGGTAAGAACATGACCAGTGCCTTCTCTTTAAATGTAAAGAGAGAGTTTCCAATGAAGCTTGAGCACATTTGGCTGAAGCATACTGTAAGCGAGCGTGTGTGTGTGTGTGTTTGCCTTTGGGTGGAGGACGCAGGAAGTGTCCTGCCCCACTTCTCTCCTCTTGTATCTGAGTGGGAGTAGTGAGGAAGTCTGCTGTCTGTCCCTGGCTTTAAATAGCCGCTCCCACCCCATGGGGGGCCCCACCACTGTACGCAAGCAAAGTCAAACTCTGTGAAACAGTGCACATTCTTTGGCTCTTTTACCCTTCAAAACACTGAAAGGGAGAGAGGGTTGGGGGTGAGGGGGGAGCCCCATTTCAGATATCATTTGTGTGAAACATCCAGAGTTCCAGTTTCTGAAACGGTCAAATCAATACCAAATCAGCACCTCCTTCATGTCCCTCCCTCGCGAATCCTCTCACTCATCCTCGAAACCAACAACTTCTCGATCAGAAGTGATTGAGTGATTGAGTGCTCAGTCACTCAATCTAACTTTTCCTTTCTATTTTTGCGCTCTCACTCTACTCTCTCTGTAGAGCACAGCCAATTTGCAGAAAGTGAGTTAGAGAGGACGATATGAATCTTATCTCCCTTCAGCTTTAATTATTTCATTTTCAAGGTGCGTTCAGTGTGTGTGTGTTTTTTTTTTGTTGTTTTTTTTCAGATTGGGGTTGGGGTTATTAAATTGTGTCCATTTTAATCAAGGCGTGCAATAGCCCCCAAATTGGACAAGTAATTAAAGCTGGAATAATGAAATTGAATCAGAAGCATGGACTTTTTTTCTTTTTCTGAGCAGGGTTTGGTTAAATTTGCTGTTGTTCATTGCTGCTCACTGACACGTCCAGCACAGCTAAGATTGGATCTGTGTCTGAGGGGCCTTATTTTTTGTGTTTAAAGAGAAAGAACCCTAAATGACAGGCCTTAGTTGCTTTTTTCCCCTTCAGTTCTCTTCCTGCACTTTGTAACGTAGCATTAATGTCTTTGCCTCCCCAGCAGTCTGATAATTACCAGCAAACTGAAGAGAACCGCTGAGCAGTGGTTTCATATACCACAAAGACACCTTTTTATAG
This sequence comes from Alfaro cultratus, assembly GCA_903066825.1. Taxonomy (NCBI): domain Eukaryota; kingdom Metazoa; phylum Chordata; class Actinopteri; order Cyprinodontiformes; family Poeciliidae; genus Alfaro; species Alfaro cultratus. The sequence goes on along the minus strand of CAEFZX010015839.1, from coordinate 21,952 downwards.
GATTAGAGAGTCCCCTTTTTTTTTTACCGAGTGGAACAAGTGTGAGTTTGTGGATGGGTTTCCTGAGCAACAGGGTACATCAGTTTAATGTTATTTGTCATCACTTTTCAAGTATTTGTGTGCTACTTAGCAAAGATGAAACCTTTTAGATGGACCCTGCAGGTTACCGTCTATCAGTAGACTATTTTTGATATGTAGCCTCACAGGCTAAGACAGAAACAATATTTTGAAGCTAAAGCAATTAAATCTACTAAAAAAAAACAAAAAAACATAGCTGGCTTTCTTCATTTAAAACAGGAGAAATTTGGTAAAAGGTTAGAACACTTTGAAAAGAAACTGTTTCTGAGCTAGTGTTTTTTAATTCCTTTGTATTTGTCCTCAAGGTAGGAAAATCATTTCTTACTTGTGAAATTATTCTGTAAATTTATGGTCCTCGGTCTCTTTTTAACAAGTATGACTTCAATAAACGTTAAGTACCACCACACTTAAAAATATTTCCGACCAGTATTTCTACAGGACATGTGCTTTTTTCTATGCAAGGAAATGAAAAATTATAAAATAATAACACACTCCATTAATATTCTAATACAAAGTGTGAAACGTGGAGGTTTCTTACCAAGTGCAATATGGCAAACTTGGACAAAAAAAAGTAGAGATAGTGGCAATAAAAAGATAGAATAAAGTTCATTTGCAATTTTTTAAAATTTTGGAGGTATTAAAGAGGTTTTCAAACACCGGTTTTTGAAATACCTTAATGCCATTTGTATGTCAACATGTGTGTATAAGCAGTCCCTATAAAACAATGTTTTAATATTAACTGAAAACAAAAAAAAGAAAATAATGACAGTGTAGCATCTTACTGACTCATTTTCTTTTTGTCTGTTTATGCTTCTACATCTTAATTCACTTTTAATTACCTCACAGATAAAATGTGTCCTTAATACCACTGGCAGCCCAGGTGCCACTAGTGGCGCTTGGGCTGCAGTTTGAGAACTATTTCTGTTGGTCGCTCTTTTAGACTGTCATGGAACACATTGAGATCGAGGGCTGTAGTTCCCAAAGTTTACAGAAGGCGAGTATGACTTTCCCTCTCCAAAGTTCTTCTCAATTCATCAAAATCATCATCCTCGTCTCCTTGCTTCCCTTTACCTCACATATCTCTACACTTCTGCCTCGAGGTACTCGTGCTCCCTTTCAGCTCCACTCCAAACAAACAGCCGGTGGATCACTCAGGTTCTCCGGGATATGCCTTAGGGAGGAAGGCAAAACCAAAAGTAGGGAGGAAGAGGAGGAGGAGAGAGACTCACACTAAGAGGAATTGCAAAAATGATGAAAGGTGTGTTAGCGATAGGTGGAGGGCTGAGCCCATCCTTGGTGTGCTGTATACTTCTCTCCACAAAGAAAAATATGGTTGACGGTGGAATAGTCATACTGGTCGAAGTGTTTTTGCACAAGTCTATCTCTTCCTGTTTAATATTCAGGTTAACTCCAGAATGCATATGATGTCATGTTAGCAGTAGCTGTTGTGTGCTTGTCTAGAGCCAACAATGTGGAGGGGGTTTGTTTATTTGTTTGTATTTGTGTGTTTATATGTGTCATACTCTGTAAAACATTCGTCACCAACGCCAAAACAACAGAAACTCTCTCTAGCATTGCTCTGTTTCTGCTGTGTCCTGGCAGGCCTATTTCACAGCTTCTGCAAGCAGGTAATTAATGGCAATACACTTTGCTGCTAAGGATGGAGAGCAGAGGAAAGAGGGCTTAGTTTAGAAGAAAGCCTAGGGGAAGGAAGAAAAAAAGGAATCTGAGCATTGGAGAGATTTTCTCTCTGTTGAGGGGAAAATAATGCCAGACTCGACTCGACTTGTGCTTGTGAAATCAAAATGGCTGCCGTGGAGAAAAGCTTTTATCCTCGGTGAATGTGCTGTTCGCTGAGTCACAGCTTATCTCTTTAGCGACGCTTTATTACTCATTTGAGTTTTCCATATGTCAAAGGCAGCACAGAGAAGAATCGGGTCCGTAGGGGAGAAAGATAACCAGGCGAAGTTGATCGACATTTAGAAGTGATGAGCAATCCCTCGCTTAAAAATCACGGACCCTTCTGCTCTTTTAATGCCGGCAGCTGCACAATCAACCCCAAGGAGGAATAGGACGCCAAGGCGAGGTGAGACTTCTTTGTCATCAACTGGCCGTTTAAACCTAATGAAGGAGTGGGGAGCGAGGCAGGCCGGATTGAGTCCAACTTCGAAAGCCGGACCAGACTCTGGTCCCCACACACTGGCATTGCTTCTGTCCACTTCCTGTGTCAAAGGTCGCAATGACAATTCGCCAGTACCATATTTAGGAACATTACCACCATCACTCATGGCAGTAATGAGGGGGCAGCAGATGGATGCCATTCTAGAAACCGCTTTTAATGACTGAACAGGGGACTGGGCTCCTCTCCCCTCCCTAACTGGACACTGCAGATTCTCCTTCTTAAAGGGCAACTGCCAGTTTTCAAAGCCAAATGGAGGCAGGAGGACTCATTTCTAACACTTTTTTTTCTCTCCTGTTCTAGCTCTGCTGAATAATCCCCCTTGCCATTGTGGCCAGTTGAGACAGTAGATGAGAGGAAGAGCATTATCCTTTGGTTATTCTATTTTCATTCTCTGCAAGCTGAGCAAAACAGGCTTTGATTTTATCCAGTGTTTTTTTTGTTTTTTTTTGCTATTTGGGATCGCCTTGTCTCGCTTTGTCCATCCTCTACACTCCTATACCAAATCCAGATTTTCCCCCCTTGCAATCCTCGGTTTTTGTGAACAGATGCTTTTGATGGACAATCAGTTCTGGCAGATTTAGAATGGGATTTAGCATTACAAAGGTGGTCCCACAACATTGTAATTCCCCACCTTCATTATTTTCTCCTTGCTGCTTCTTGTTAGGGAATAGAGAAATACTGTACATCAACCAAGCTTTAGGCTCTTTTCTATCTCAGTTTTTGTGTGTGTGTGTGTGTGTGTGTGTGTGTGTGTGTGTGTGTGTGTGTGTGTGTGTGTGTGCTATTCCAGTCCTTAAAGTTGACTAATCTTAAACTAGTATATTTCAACTTTTAATTTCTCCATTAAAAAGTGCAGGGTTGTTTTCTTCCTCTTTTTGTGCACCTCTGTGTGTTCTCGACTAGAGAACAACAACAAAAGAAAAGAATCACTGTTTAGAAACTTGCTAGAAATCGCCAGGGAGGAAGAGTCTGAGGTTACACCAGGGAGGTTGCATATCACGACCCCATGAGGCTGTTCTGCTATTACCTCATTTCCCCCGTCTGTAATTATTGGTGTGTATTAGCCCGTTAGCCAGCTCAGATGAAGGCCTTTCAGGACACAGAGTAGGCCACGGGAGGCACGATGCAACAGGATACCGGGCCCGTCTTCCCTCCGGTCCCAGAGGGTAAACCAGGAAAAACAGCTTAAGCAAACAGCCTCCCAGGTAGTGTCCTCATTAGCGCTATCCTCGCTATTAACAGCATTAGTGCCAATGTTTTGATTGCTGTCATTATCATTAGCAGCTTGAGCTACCAGAGAGGGTTTGGCAGTTGGGGTATGACAGGTGTTTTGTACTTGTTGACAGCCCAAAGCAGGCAGGTTGTCGTCTGGTATCAAGTCAGGGAAGTCTTTTTGTTCCATATTGATATTCTTAGAGAACAGAGATCATTTTTTCAGATGTACTACAGTTTTACCTGTGGGCCTTTCTCAAAATTTCCAGCCAAGATCAGTTGTTTAAAGCTGGTGAAAATACAGTGGCACATTATTATGTGTAAGTCAGTTACATGTACCGACCACTTATTAGATACTTGTTTTGGCTTCAGAACTCCTGTAATTCTTTGTGACATTGATTCAACTATGTGTCGAAAACATTCCTGAGAGAGTTCGGACCATTTTGACATCATTGCATCGCAATTACTGTAGATTTGTTGGCTGCAGATCAGTGCTGCAAATTTCACAAATGTCCACCATATCAAAAAAGCACACTCTGCTAGTTTGAAATCTGTCATGTTCAAAAAATTAAAGCCTTAGTTTCCTGTTATGTGTTGATAAGAGTGTTATCAGGTACATTGTTCTGCTGCTGTAGCCCATTGGCTACGAGGTTTGGCTATGTGTGCAGTCAGAAATGGTATTCTGACCTGGTAGGCCTGTCTATCAGTCAAATCTCTCACTGCAGAGCAGAAGAGGAAAGTGGCTGATTTGTAGACCTTTGCTGAAGTAGAAAAGATCAGTAGATGAGATTGGTTTCACGTAAATATCGACCGATCACCGATCTCCCAAAATTGAGAAAATCGGTGCGAAATTGGCTCGATTTTGTGTTGGTAGTAAAAATATTGTAGAGGTAGTAAAAAAGGTAGTAAAAAGTAGTAAGTTCAACTCTGGGATTCCGGTATAAACCCTGTTTTATGTCTGACACAACCTTTGCTCCGCAGACATTCTAATTTCCTAGTTTTCTAAATACTCGGACCAGTGTGTCTATCACTTAAAACTATTATTCTTTCTTCCCCATTTTAGCTTTCAGTTTGAACTATATCAAATTGTATGAACATGTTTACATGGCTAACGGCACTGAGTTACTTCTGTTTGATTGTCTGATTTAATTCTTGAGTTTGCAAGCAACTGAACAGGTATACCTAATAAAGTAGAGGGTGACTGTATGCAGTTAGTTAGTAACTGAAAGTCCATTAAGTGAATCTCCAGGCAGCTTGCGCTGGTCTCCCCACTGCTCTCGGCTTGTTTATATGGGCGTGATTCATGAGGTCATTGAGATTTACCGCAGCAAATTGCTTTTTCTCCCATAATGCCCTGCCAGTAACAGCATGACACTACGGTCAGTAAAAACTCATGCAGCCCTGATCTTAAAATTCATCTTATAAGGCTGAGACTGCACACATCTCTGGTTTGCCTCTCAATTTCCTTTGCGCAAGTTTTAAATCAGCAAAGTTACTTTGAGATAATTATGCACTGGCAGACTGAAATGTTGCCTCAACAAAGCAAACAATTATGTGATGTTCCAAAAAAGCAGAAAAGTCTGAGCGGAATCAAAGGAGGGATTAGGAGGGGTTTACAGTAGCACAGATTTTTGTCATCTTGTTGCACCGGCGGTGCACACATTTCTCAGACCAGGTCCATGATTGACAGCCCAGGTATCGGCAAGGGAATGTGTTCACGGAGGAGTGGTTGTGTGGTCACCCAAGTGTGCATTCTGTATTAATGTCATCCATGTTGTTGGTGACCCCAATGTGCCGTGTGCACGCTTCGACGGAGACAGACAGCTGAGAGGTAGAGGGAAATAAGGAGAGGAAAGAGGGAAGAAATATCAAGTTGAGAAGGGACTGAGGGCCGACTTGAATTGGACAATGCGATGATTCTTTATAGGTATCATCTTATGTGATGGTGTTTCTTGCCTCTCTCCCATCACTGATTGGTGTCATAAAAGTATAAATTATACAGAAAAATGAATCATAGCTAGGGATTTTGGCATTTACAGTCCCTTGCAAAACTATTGATGCACAGGTGAACTTGACCCTTTTTTTGTTATATAACTCAATGTCCTTTTTTGGCTATTATAGATCAACCCGACTTATTAAGTTGAAAGTCAATGGTTCAACCTGCCAAGACAAGGCCATCTACCTAAACTGACTGGCTGGACCAAAAGATTATTAACCAATGAAGCAGCTAAGGTACCCATGGTAACTGGATAAGCTGAAGAAGTCCAGAGTTAGGTTGGAGAATTTGTGGCAAGTCGAAAGCCACTTTCAAGTTCGGAAGCACCTTGTCCACACTGAAACATATTGGTGGCAAGAAGCAACATGGCTTATGTCCAAGCTTTAAAATTTCAATTGTCAATTTTAGTCCCCTTAATTCCATAATTATGCACTACTTTGTGTTGGTCCATCGCATAAAATCTCAATAAAAGCGTACTGTGAGATAAAGTTTTTCAAGCTCATCTTTAAATCTCATTTTAAGGCATCTCCCATTCCTGGCCTCCTACATTACTGCTGGCAATCATTTGACAGGTAGGACATTAAACGCTGAACTGCCAGTTGCCTTTAAATTGCAGCTCCTTACATGTGACATTAAGAAACCTGGTCGTGCAAGACACAAAAGGAGGACAGAGTGTGAAAGCGAGGGGAGGAAGATCAGCACTGGATGTGATGTCAGAGGAAATTAGAGCCTTTCAACTACTTATTGACTATTATTCATGACATAAAGAAGGAAATTGGAGAAAAAAAAACATGGATAAAAGAGTCTCTGCCTTCGACCTTTTTACTGAAATTAACCCCCCCAACTGAGCAAGTCTTGAGTCAGTGTGGTAATTTAATGTTAAGTCAGTTTAAGAAGCTCATCATTGCCAGTCTTTTTATATTGTTTTCCCATCAACGTTGATACAATGAGGAAAAGCTTGTCATATTGGTGCGTGGTGGAGACACTCATCATATGCTGCTGCCTAACAGTTTAAATCATCTAATTGGAGCAGCCTAGGCCTTTGTAGGGTTTAATACCAACCGCTGCCTGATTGTTTTCATCTTTTTAGGGGAGCAGGTGTTGACATTTGGACATTGCGCATTGTGTGAGCGGGTATGAACATAACTATTGGCATCAACCCGGGATGCCAACATCTTTACGGTCTAATCCTTCATTAAGCGCATTGTCAAAGCCATGGGAGGGAGGATATTGATTGGAATCTGAAAAGAGAAATCTATGGTTTTCACACATTGAACTACTGCCTCGCTGTCGCTGCACACTGGAGATGAATCACGCTTCTCTTAAGGCCCATTATTCACCCATTATTGGCAAGTTCTTGTGCTCACTTAATTGGACAAGTTGTCTACAGGTGCCAGCCCCCTGGGCTGGCCAAGATGGAGCCTCAGCCAATCAGCCTAATTGATCCCAGCAAATGTTTAGTTTTCACTTATGGTTTGCTATGTTGGAGGAAATTTTGGGAGGCAATAATAGTTTGAATTTCTCACAGAAAAAAAAAAGTGGGACAGGGAAATACTATAGCTTTCCACTAAAACAGTCAACCGTTTGATCAATTATTTACTTAGCAGCCAGTTTTAAGTCTACATTGGCAGTGCTTGGCTTCGGGTTTTGTGCCAAACTCTGCTCACTTTCTGTCCAGGAATGCTAAAACATGAGAACATTACCGCTAAGTAAAAGTTCAGCATTTTCTTTTTTTTTTGTCTTGGAAGGTGCATGTAGGACCACCCAAGAAGAGGTGTCCTCTTCCTGTCAGGACGGAAGACAAAAGAAAAGCTCCTTCTAAGTGATTTAGTGCGGTTTCTGTCAGCAAGCATCATTCCACGTCAGTAGCCTTCAAAGGAAGCATGTCTCAGGCGTTCTGATTCACTGCCAGAAACGTTTCCAACCCGTTTTTTATCTGTCGTGTGAAAAAAAAACAAAGAAAAAAGAAAGAGAATAGATTTAGTACTACAAGGGTGAAGGGCGGGGCACACACAAAGAGACCTGCCCTAGAGTAAAAACTTCCAATCGAGTAAAGACATCCAAAATGCTCACGGTCATGATTGATGGACTGTTGTTGATGTCCTCAAGGAGCAAAAGGACTTAGGCTCAAATAAAGAAACTGCACAAGGATAGGATGTATTAGGATAGGTGAATTTAGATCAAATAGGACCACCTTCTTTGCTAAGATGACAGAGAGGTGCAAGAGGCCTATTTGCAATAACTCATTATTCAATAGGTTTTGGACTAGCACTACATCAGATGGTCTCAATCAGTCAGAAATGCTGCCGTAAACCCTGGGTCTTCTGCATACGCGTCAATAGCAGAGGAAAACGAGGAGACGATTCCAAAGGAGGGACTCTCACAGGGGCTCTCAGCGGGCATTTTAAACACGCCGCTGTTAAGCAGACACATACTGATTCTCTCCGGCGAGAACCAAAAGGAGACATTTACATTCAGCGGCTTTTCAGAAACATAAAGGGAGCAGCGCTTGGAAAACCTGCTGCACCTCTTCTGTGTAATAAAAGGTGTATCTTTGAACTAAATGTCTGTTTGATCTCACTGGAAAACTCCCAAGTACATGGGAAATAAATAAAACCATGAATAAATAAATAGGGGAGGTTGGGGATGTGGGGGGAGTCACTGTTGTGTGTGGACTCCTGTAGTCAGGTCCTTCTGTCGGTGTGAATTATTGCTGATCCCGCCTCACTTCCAGTGGGGAGGTGCTTGTAGTGATTCCGTCTTTGCAGGAGTTCAGAATGTCATCCGTCTCGCCTTCCTCTGAATGTCCTTTGCATGGTCTTCTGCAAAGTAAGGACATTTTGGCAATACTGCTCAGTCGCTGCAATGCTGCATTCTGATCATAAAGACTGATCCGCTGGTACCAACAGTGACAGTGATCATCTGCGTAATTATGCAGTGCACTCCACTTGATTGATTCCGCAGCATGCGGCCATTGTTATAGCAACTGGAAGTAGGGGCATTGTTGGTTATTACATTATCACACCTTTCCACTTCTTTTGTAAGCTACGTTGTTGTATTTTATTTTATTTTTTAAAATCTGCCAGCATTCATTTTATATTGATGTATTGATACGACCTCCATCGGATGGTTGGATAGATTGGCAGCTTATTCAGGAGACTAAACAGATAACAAGAAGGCTTAGTAAATTGCAACAAAGTTGGCTTGCTCCTTTGAAGCCGTTTTTCTTGAAAAACCGTTGAACCGCAAAACTCGGCAGTTTAATGGCTATTGTTGCAGTCGTAGGTTTTGCGGTGCATCTCTCTGTGAAATGCACATCAAGGCTAGATGTCACTGCAACCATTCTTTTCCATCCCTAGGGAGAAACCGACTGCATTTTACACATTTATTATCAATGTCAGGGAGCATGGCTGCACTCTTGCCTTTCCTTTCAGCTGCATGCCAGCTATTTTTTGGCTTACACGCTTGACCCCTTTCGCTCCCGCCTGCTGCTCCTCCCCAGCTGATCGATAAACCTGCCCTGATGAGTGGAGACTCCTTGTCACCGTCTCCTAAGCCAAAAGTAATCAATAAAAAAACAATACCCCCACTACCTCTATAAACTCCGAGCCCCATTTGTTTTTACCGTTTATTAGTGACAAGCCCGTTTTCTATCAAAATGCCTTCTGACAGCAATGCAGATCCATGTGACCAACAAAAAAAAGGTATTCTCAATTGGTCAGCATCTGTTGAGTGCAATGAGCCAAAGTTTGTCTTTTAATATTAAGCTTTTCATGTTGAAATACTCAAATATAAATATATATTCATGAAAACATCTGTAGTAGTCATATTAATGACAACTCTAAAAATCCAAATATCTCTAAGTAAAATTTCACATTCTTCCATTCTGTAACATACACAGGCATCTTGTATACCCGTTTAGCCTCATTTATACGCTGGCATGCACCAATGCAAATCTTGGTAATATTCTCCCTCGCTTGTTTGTGTAAGTAAATATGTGCTCACTTTCAGGAAGATGGCCTAATCTGTGCTGAGCTGTTAGCAGCTGATATGTTTGTTGTGTATTTAATATTTGCCGGGTTTCCCTGCCTCGTTGTGATATCCACAGCTCAGATCGATTGCTCGGAGATTTAGAGAATGTATTCAAATTCCAAAATCTGCTCACAGTGTTGCAGATGAATTCCCTCGTTTCTGCTGCGGCACAAATCCAACCCCGCATGCAGGGACAAAAAAAAAAAAATGCTTTCTCTTAGGGATTGTAAAGGAACTGCACAATAAGCTGTCTATAAAGATAATAAAGACGCGCATAATGAGCTACCGTACCAATGACATATGTAAGAGTAGATGGTAGGTGGTGTTTTGTTGCCTATATATTTACGTTTGCTTAACTTTTTCCTGCAGCTTTTCTCATGTTCACCCTTTCTAATTTTAGTTCACAAGTGCTCTTACTGTACTGCGCCGCAGTGGCTTGGCTATCTCTGAGCGATGTATGAGTGATGAACATCAACTTGCATGAGATATTTAGTGACAAGGGAGGAAAAATTGTTTTGACACATCAATAGCTGCTCCTCCTGAGAAATGGCCTGGCCGACCCACAAGAAATAAGCCTTGCAGTTATTATCTCTGGAGACTACAGTCTGCTCTTTTCCCTCCTTGGACTGTGTCGGATACGCATCAATTTAATACACCACCGCAGGCACTCGCGTGGTATCCTGGTTTCCTCTGGACACATCTGAAGACTAATCTCATACTTTAAGGCCTAATACAATTAGGCTGTATTGAGCTAATGTGTTGTTCCATACATAGGTTCCTATCCAGTAAGTGATGGAGGCTGCTGCTTGCCGCAGGCCTGAGAGAGAGACATATGAGATTGGGTGAAAAGGTTATAGTTGTGGGAGAGCACATGGCCAAGAAATAAAACCTTCAGTGTTGCAATTTAAGAAACCCAGGATAATTCATTAATTCATCATGGACTGGTAGCCCTTTTCATTTCTTAATTTGCTTTGGAAATATGGGAATGATGTCATAGATTTAGAAGACTGTGTAAAATGTCTCAAGGATCACACAGATTGCATGTTTCAGCAGCCATATGTGATATAATGCTTTCTTTGAAATTACATAAGCTGCAAGCTTGTAAGTTTTGGGTTTGATTTTTCCAAAATCCCCTGCAAGTTTTATGAAAGTTTCATAACGTATAATGTCAATTTCAGTTGTGAGTTCATGGGAAGATAATAGTAAGATTAAGACAGTAACCTCTAAGTTTATGGATGTAGCTTATTGTTCCAGGAAATAACATGACGTTTAAATATATGTAAATATGAATTTTTAATAGTACCAGAAAAAGGAAACTGAAAGATTAAGGTTAGCTCTAGGATGGTTCCAGAATCTAAACTGAAAAATTTACTTTGCAAAGCAAAGTAAATCTGTGAATCTTGTGGGATATTTTTAAGCTAAAGTGTAAACTCTGGGTTAGTTTACACTCTGGAAAAAAAGACTTAAGTTCTTGAAAATTAAAAGAAAGGTGTCTCAATTTTGACTACCCATTTATGAGCAATTTCGTCTGATTAGAAATTTAAAAGTAAACCCCATAATGTTTTACGTTTTCTTTTGCGCTCTGACCAGGTGATTTTTGTCGATTGACAGTTCTAAGCACGACTCTTCCACCATTTTGTGCTTGCAGTCAGTGAAAGGCAGCACACTGTTCCCTGACGAGATGGAGAACATTTATAAAAGTCATGCAACGTCTTACCAACCTTGACAGAAAACGGTGCGTGTGTGTGTTTTTCCCCAACTCAAAAAAAATAAAATAATCCCTCACTGCAGGGATGGAGGGAGGAGTCAGGGGGAGCTGTGAAGTTCAAATGTACCTTAAGAGCACCTGCCACATTCACGGCGCAAAGACGTCAATAAATCTGGCTGCTAATGTACTGCAGAATATTTTTTCCTTCTGTCTCTTCCTGTGCTTCTAATATTAATGAATGCTGCCATAGTCAAAGATAGAAACATGCTCTTTCCACAGAGTTAACACGAACAGTGTCTGGGAAAAGTACTTAAAGCCATTAAACTTTTCCACATTTTACCACATTAACAGCCACTGCATTTTGCTTTGTCGAGATATGATGTCCGATACAAGCACTGCTTTGTATTGGTAAAAGCATAATGATGAATTGTTTTCTACAGTTAAAAACAATAAAAATCTTTATTCAGCCCCTTTTACTATTACACCTCTATTAATAGTCCAGTGAGAAGTGTGGCTGCTCTTTGAGGACCTCATGGGTCTGTTAGAGAACATTCATGAACAAGCAGCATCATGAACCCCAAGGAACAGAGCAGATAGGTCAGGTCAAAACACATAATACTAAAGGTTCCCCTTCCAGTTGGGCAGCGACCTTGAAATGAAATGGATCATTTAGACACAATCACATTAGTGTTTCAGTGTTTCAGCTATAGTAGCTGAAACACTGAAGTCCAACTGAGAAGCTGTGGCAAGACATGAAAATTGATTTTTCACAGATGGCTCTCCATGCAGTCTGACTTAGTTTGAGCTATTTTGCAAAGAATAATAGGCCCCCAAAATTAAGCTCTTATAGATATACACCAAAAAAGAGCAGGTGTAGTTGTAGCAAAAAAAAAAATAATAATAATAATAATACAAAAAATAAAATGACAAGGTATTGTCTCAGATGGACTTAATGTAAGTGGACACCATACTTTTCAGACTTTCAGTTTTTAAAAATGTTTAAAACCACAAATCCTTTTCTTTCCATTGTTCACGTCCAATACAAGAAAGTGGAGATTGTGGCTATAATGCAAGGAAATGTGTAAATGTTCAAGGCTTAGAAATGCTTTTGCATCTTATTGTAACTGGATGTTAAATGGAAGCGGAGTACAATTGGCCAGAAAGCTATTATTGCACACCCAACTTCTGTATGAGCATTATGACTGGCAGGTAGGAATTAGCTACTTAATTCATTCAGAATGGTTATTATTGCAAAGGCTGGACAGTGAACAACCAGACGGTAGGAAAAAAAAAAAAAATTCACAGTTTGGTGATTAAGAGAAATAGAACATATATTGAATAAACAATGTGAAAAACCAAGGATGAAAATATGCGTTCCCACTCTACCTACCTGGAATTAATGAGTGGAAAGGGGGCTTGCAGTGCATGAAGCACCGAGGCTATTTTTAGAGGCCTGCCTTTGCCTGAAAGTCAGCAGTTGTGGGAATGAAAAGAAACTCTCTATTCTGTATTCTTCTCCTAAAGGAAATTGTGATAATGAGGCTTCACCAGCGACCACGTGCACATTAAGATTTGATGCATCTGCACACACTTATGTCACACCCTAGTTTTCCTAAAATACTCCACAGAAGAAATATACTATCAGGAAGGAAAAAAAAAAAAACAGATGTAAGATGATAGTGCTGAGTCTTCTCTGTTTCCTTGCTTTTCTTGTGTTCCCTGTCCATCTCTTCATTACAAGTAAAGTCAAATCATTCCAGGACGTGCGTGTGTGTGTGGGTGCGTGTGAGTGTCGATACACTTGGCCTATATCCTGTTGTGATAGTCACATGGCTTCCGTCAGACAGCAGCCATTTGTTACTGTCTTTTTAATCATGCTAATGCAGCCCCTCGCTCTCTTTCCTATCACCAAAGCAGACCACCGCACACATATAGGCGTTTGTGATCATACATGCTTCTCAGGCACATGGACGCTGAAGAAAAATGAGCGAGAACGGAGTGCCCAAAAATACCCCAGAGGCATATGAATCTGTCAGTGGGGAGTTCTGTAACTGGGTATCTTTGTACGCCTATGGCCACGCTGTGCACACATACATGTATATGTGCCCATATGTTCCTATAAACCAACCCATGCAGTCAAACTCGCAAACTGTAGAAGGCCAAGGAATCTACGACGAATCAAATTAAGTGTTAATTTTTGTCACTGCTTCTTGTCTTTTCTCCCCCCTATTTTTCTTTCCTGCAAGTGCTTAACGTTATTAGTATTCTGCTCAGAGGTCTGCTTTCTTCTTCTGCTCTCCCATAGCCTCCCTCTACCCCTCCTGGGAGTTGAGCCCAGTGCATGTTAAGTGATATGGCTGTGGAGTTTTACCAGCAGGGTTGTGGGTCCCACGTAATGCGGCGTGCAAGAGGGATGCTCTTAGTAAATCCACCCAGCCGTGAAAAATGATCAATCTCATGAATTTGCCAATTGGGAGTCGTATAGCATAGACATAAGGGAGATAATAAGAGGGACGGCCAGTGGGATGGTGGAAGGCGTCTGCAGAGACGACAACCTTATTGGAAGTAAAATAACTAAAGAGCCATTGTAATCGGTCTGAATAGAAATAAAAAGACCAAAAGTGTAGGTGAGCTCAGGCAGACCAAGATGGCTAAGGAGAGAATATGAACCTCAGCTGCTCAGAAGACTGGTTGGTTGGGGGTGAGAAATGGTCCACATTTTTCCACTCCCTCGCTCTCTCCCGCTCCCTTTTTTTTCCCCCTTCTACCCTTTTACGCTTTGCATCCTCGATCTGAAAGCCAGCAGGCCGACTTGGTTGCAGTGGAGCAAAGATACACGTTTGGTGTTTCTTTTAGTCAAGCGTGAGCAGATCTCACCTAGGTAGTGACAAGGAAGTGGATTGGGTAGGAGACTGGAAAAAAGTGCCTGTCCTAAATTTGAGGACTGATCTAGCCCATGGGTGATTCCAGCACTACCAGGCAGTGTGGTATGTAAATGTCATGGGACTCGACAGAGCGAGAGGCTGTCTCTCTCTGTTCATTTGACAGGACATGACAGGTCGGGGAGGTGCATTTCTCGGTTGTGTTGGTGTCAACAGGAGCACATCGAGTTTGACATACCTGAGGAGGGGGTTGCTCTGAGATGTTACTCTGGGATAGTCACGAGAAACACTGAGTAGAAATATTACTCACAAATAAATCTTGAAGAAATTTGTGCCACTTTCTGTGTGGATTTTGCAATGACCATCAAGTCTAAAGGAAATTCTCTCTTCTATGAAGTTATATAATCCGAGTCAGCAGAGCTTTAGTCATTTGAACAGATTTTCATCACATTTGGCTTACAATTCCCCCTTACCCTTAGGTTTATTACCAACATGGGCATTTTACAGCCAGTGGATCTCTTCCAGCCCTTTACATGTCCCCCACTGCCCCACATTAAAATGTGAAAATCATTTCTATAGGCAAACTTGAATATTCAAGCAGATGCGAGTTACAGTAAGTAACTTCAGTTCATAAAACAAGACAACTTGATGTGAAATGTAGAGTTTTAGTTAAAGTGATGTACAGATAAGATGTAAATGATTTGGAAGCACTGTGAGGCAAACAGCGAATAATGGTTAGCCACTGGCTAGCTGCTAACAATGCTAAAGTTGGAATTTGTTTTAGAGCTTCCTATGGGCTCTAAAGAGCTGTTTCCAAGTTTTCAACGAGTCTAGACTATCCATTGTCATCTCTTGCCCAATGTCTATCATACTGTTACTCATGACTTTCTTTCTCCACTGAATAGATTCTTTATACACTATAAGATATTTATCAAAAGGGGGAATTTCAATGCTGTTTTGAGATTAGATATTAATGCCAATCCAATCCCTCAATTTGCATAAATATTCCCTGGGCTGAAACATTCCACACTAATTAGATTCATTGAAATATAGTTTGGGATTTGTAAAACATTTGTTTCATTTTGAAAACACATTTTTAAATTTATTATTATTATTATTATTATTATTATTATTATTATTATTATTATTATTATTATTATTATTATTATTATTATTAATAGAGTTGATCTGAAGATTCTATAAAAAGCTTGTCTGGTTCATTATTTTGTTGAAGTTTATTTTTAGCTGCACAGTGTGTATTACAGTGTATTATTTGGGATGTAATAGTGCACTGTACAGTGAGACAGACATTTTGTAATAGTGTTTTGAAATTGCTGATTTTTCATTCTCTTTAAAATGCACTATAATCTTTTAGCCTGATACAGTACATGTAATGCAATGCACGTTTATTTACTAAAGTTGACATAACAGGCCAAATTGTTTGATACCTAATGCAATTTTTAGGTAAAGATTATGAGTTTGAGAATTGTTATAAATGCGCTTACTCATTAATTCTTCTGAAATGCTAAGCACCTCATATAATCTGCTTTATCCTGAACATTTCACTTTTGATGAAATTGACAAAAATAACTTTAAATCAATAAAATCCTCTAACAATGTTAACCAAGTCTTGGGTTTTACATGTCATATCCTATCTTATGTTTTTTATTAACCACCCTTTCTTGTCTTTAATGCTTAATTCCCAAGAGATTACCTTATTTATTGTGAACTAAAGTATAAGCAAATGAGACGTACAACAAAAACACTAGAGAAATAATGCTGGTGCCTATTTGGAAATGATACCTAATAATCTGTGACCCTTGACTGACCCTGTAATTTATGATTAATAAGCAACAAGCTGCTGGTGAGGAAGTTTCTGTATTTCAAACCAGACAAACAAACCAACAGGCCCTCTCAACTCTTCACGGTGTTTGAGTTATTCAGCAATGAGAGGGATGTTTGGAGAATATTGCAGCATAAGTAGAAGAAAAGAGTGAATAAAAGCTTTAAATGTAGCCAACACAACAATGCACACTAGCTATGACAGTAACATGTGGATGTCTTATGCTTTTTTTCTCTATATATTTTTTGTTTCTAGAGTGGTCTTTTGAGGAAGGCATCATCCTTTATCGCCATATTTCATGTTTCTTAGGAGACTCAGTGAGGGAGGGAGAGGGGGGGTTGATGTTATTGAGGAGTTCTGAGCCTTATTAAATTTGCTAATGTATTACCAGTCCTTCTTGTCCTCTCTCGTACACACTTCACGCTGATTACGTTTCTCCCTGCTCTTAATTTGGCTGCACACTTTGATGTAGCTTAACAACCTCCCTCCAATCCTGGCCTCAAGAGGAAACAAAAGAAGTACATACGTATTACTTTTTAGTTAAAGACACTTATCAGGTAGATGCACAGCATGCTTTTTGATGGCTTCTGACACTCATGACTCGCTCAGTCTCAGCTATTGTATGTTCGCTGGCATATTCTCTTCTGTTATGTCCTATTCTTGGTTCTTTCTTTCATCAGAGGTCAGAGACAATGCTAATCTTCCAGCGGGCGAGCCGGGTAGACGGAAAAAAAATCTGTCAGCCTCTTTAGCTGGCAGTAATCAAAAAGGATTTTTTTTTTTTTTTTTTGCTTTCTATCTCTGTGGATAGAAAGTAATAATTCTAAAGCACTACTAGTCTGATATCGCTTTACAAGGCCCTTTACCGTCTTTCCGTAAAGCTTTTCTCAGTGATAACAATTTTAATGGGGCTCAAAATGCGGACCTTCTTCTGGTCTCTGCACATGACAGGAGAGCACAGGAGGGATGTACTACGAGAGCGATAATGAGGCCAAAGTGAGAATGGATCTTCAGCGGCCAGCCACGCAGATGAAACTTTCAGAGCTCTCTGTTTGCCACATAATGCATGTGTCTGTACAGCCGGAATATTTATATCCAGTATTTTTTTCTTTCCTCCATCACAGCCTTCCCTGCTGCAAAGGAAGTGTATTTACATATGACCTTGCACGCAGTAATCGGTGGAAAGAGGGAAGTTTTATTTAGCCGAAATGATGTGCTCTGGCTGGGATGTGACAGCGGAATGTGCAAGTAGGAAAAGGTAAAAAGAAAAAAGAATTTGAGTCAGCAATGGTTGGGAAAGGAATGGGGATTATCAGTAATATGTTTTGGCTGCTGACTGTACAGTATATTATGTCAGAGGGTGGTCCCGCTTGTAGGGGTTGTTGATTATTTTTATTTTTTTTAAAGCACATACATGTTGCTCAAAGTACGTGAGACATAATCAGAATAATTCAACCTCACAGCAGACCAATTCATGGTCTTGGCGGTTCTGTATGTGCAGTGCATTGCAAACGAGCTTAGACCCCTTGAAATTCTCAATATGAATTTCAAGGAAAGTCGAAGGAAAATGATTTTCAAAGAATTTTAGTAAAAACTGATGGTGAGGTTTTGCCCTCCTCAGGCAATATTTTGTGGAAATAGTCTCTACATTCACAAAGTCTCCCAGCTTTGTGCATGTAGAGGGCAGACATTTTGCCTGTTCATCAGGGATACATGATATTAGGAAGGCATACCCTATTATTATTTTTTTTTTGTTTAAATATTCTAATATTATCAATACATTCATTATTACTTCATTTGTTTTCTGTTTTTGTCTTGACTTCACCACTCTCTGTGAACTTTAACATCTCTCTATACACGCTGTTGGTTATTAGGACAGTAAGAAGAGCATAATGGATGCTGGACAACAGGATGATCCTTACCCTAATTTGTAAATGACGCAATGACCTCTTTTTTTTTTTCAAACCCTATTTCGGACAAATAATGATCAATAAACAAGAACTAGTTCAAGTTCGAGCTTTTAAGTTAGTTCAGAATGTTTAGGTGGTGACTTATGAGCATGGATCAGTTCATTTTAAACTGGGTGAACTAAGTTAAGATCTGGTTCTTGCTAGGGATGAACTGGTACAGCTCTATCAAATGTCCTATATCTAGTAAGCGCTTGCCTTAGGAACTTCATCGTTCTTACGTGAGAGTCTTTCTCTTTCTCTATGTGTGTGCTAGACAGAGCTGTCAAGACTGCTTGATGCTATGAAAATTTGATGCAGAAAATATTCTGTCGGTGCTGCATTTTTAATGGCAACCACACAGATTCAGGAATTATCATCAGAATGCTCCCTCCGGGTTCTCGACTGCAAATCGTGCTTGGAATCCAATCGATTCTGCAGCTCCGGGTCAGACACGTCTCCATCTGCTTTGGGTGCTTAAATAATTTGTGGAGAATTTTATCTCTTTAACCATTGTTTTGACCACCGACAGCTCGCGAGAGTCAAAGCGGAATCGGCAAACTCTCCTCAGATTGTGGCAGTCTGGTGTGTGTTACTTTTCTCTCTCCTTTTTATGGAGTCTTGTTGTCAGAAGATGAGTCTGGCCTTTGGGGCTTGATTGCCCTAATCTGCAGTCCAATGAGCACTTCTCCCACTGGTGATTGATATTTGGAGACATTGGTGGGACAAAAACAGTTTGAGATCTGACGCTCGTGAAAGACCCATCAGCTCAGTTGTCGATCAATGTGAATAAATATTTCCCATAACCCAGAGGCATTAGAATCAAGGGCAAAGGGGGGAAAAAATTAAAAAGGAAAAAAGAGAGGGAAAAAAAAAATCAATTGGTTGAGAGCTTTACTAAAACGGGGATGGGGTTGTAATGGTGGTGGTGGAGCTGAGGGGAAGAAGGAGCAGAGGTGGGGAAAAATAGGCCTGTCAAGCTGGGTGAGTAATGAAGCATGTTTTCTGCTCTTCAAAGGATGGGGTGGAAGATGCAGTGATGCTGTGTTACATGCAATGTGCCATCCGACGTCATGTGAACTTGAGCTGCACATAAAAAAAGAAAAGAAAAATGTGCCTGGGAATATATACCGAGGTGAACGTGCAGCTTTTGAGCTCCCCGCGTATCGATTTGACAGTCTCATGTGTCTCTTTAGAGTTGAATCAGTGTTGGGACAAAATATCCGCAGAAGTTCTCGGAATCACATGTCAATGTCAGGTTAGCGCTTCTTAAAAAGAAAAACAAACCAATGCACAGCTAGATAAAACAGATTTAATATGGTCAGGGGTTGCTAACATCTCCTCATCTGTGTAATAGTTAGAAGTGATGTTTTAAACTCTGTAAACTTTTACTTGATACCCTTTTAAAAACAGTCTGTAAAGAGCCAATTTCAAATTCATGAGTTGTGCTATGTGGTTAAGTATAGCTAATAGCTCATGTTGGTTATTGATAGATTATAAAAAACAGATCATGAGGATTCAAAATAGTATTTACCATTATTATCCATGGTTGTTGTTGTTCTTCCTGCTGTAGATTGTGATATTTAAATGAAGAAAGTAGACTTGAACAAAGGACATAAAATATATGAAAACAAAATAAGGAATAAAAATACTCTACAGTGAGGACAAAATTTTAACATAAATACCATATACCATATAGTTATAATATAGTGTACTCCAGTCCAAAGGAATGTGTAACTGAGTTAGTTAATTTAAAGTTTTATTAAGTTCTATTGTCACTAATTGTTTGTATACAATTGGTGACAATAAAACTTGTGCAACACCAGGTTTTGTGCAGATAACAGCAGAAACTTTATTCAGAATGAGTAAAGTTGCATAGATATCAGCACAGATGCAAAACCTTACTGAGTTTGTTGGGACCAGTGGCGGTTATAGAGTCTGACAGCTGCTGGGAGGAAGGATCTACAATAACACTCATCAGTGCACCTAGGATGCAGCAATCTGTCATAGAAAGTTACAGAAAATTACAACAATGTCCAACAAAGTTTGTGGTGGTTATTTGTCAAAATGTAGAAAATTTGAATGGGTTTGAATACTCTTTCGTAGAGCTGAACAACTCTTTTTGAAATGAAAAAGCTTTCACCCTATCTGCAGGGTATATGCTTTGTCTGATTTTATCCATATAATGTGACAATCTGTTGGATGTACCAGAAAGGCTTAACTCCAATAATGACCTTTTCCATTGTATCTCCTGTAGCTTCTTTTCTCTACATGTTGTAAAAGAAACTCAGTGTCCATGTACCCTCATTACTGCCCACCTCCCCAAACTTCAACCACTCACAATATGAATCTATTTCCCCCTGCCTCCCTCTCTCTGTCTCGCTCCCCCTCACCGCTCTCCTCTTTTTGATAGGGGATCCATTTGGTTTAAATTGACTCATTTTGTCAGTGGGAATCGGAGCAGAGAGACTGAGGAGGGAGAAACGGGCAAGGCTTGAGCTAATACTTTGATCCCTCCGACAGGCAGCGTGAAAAGTGCATTTCATAAAGGATGTTCATCTGTGATGAGCCCGCCAGAGTGACAAATTGGGCCCCTGGTGCTTTAAATAATACACTGTGTATGGCTACAGCTGTGGTGCTGTATTTTCTTTTTTTTTTTTCCCTACTGCTAAACTTGCCTGTTAAATAAAGGCGTGCGTTTCAGCTTGAAAGACTTCATCGTGACTTCAATCCCGAGCAGGTTTCACTTCAAATCATCTCCCTTTTCTTATTCATCCTGTGTGATACATGTAAATGTTAATAGAGGGCTTTGCTTTCAACTGTCCACATAAATTCAGATTTGGACGTGGCCCTAAGAATAGTTGAGAGGCTTCGGAGTTATGACAGAGGCAAGCCTTGCTGTCTCCCTGTGGCATTTGTTGCTCTCAGGAATTGTGCTATGATGAAAGTTTAAGAGGTGGTCTACACTGTTGCTGTGGAGAAAAACTTTGCTACAGAAGCAAAGGCGGTGGTGTAAGATGATGACAAGCCTAAGTTGATCTTTTACCTTCCTTGTTCTGAATAATTTGACGCCATATGATAAAAGTCAAGGAATGTATTTGGAGCAAGTATGTGCACCATGCACCACCTAGATTGGACCCAAGTAGCACAAAAATTTAAAGCCACAAGGTTATACATGGTGTATAGGGTTGCAGACATTTTGTACCAACTTGTCTTATTCCTCCCTCCATGTCTATATCTTTCAAATGTTCATGTGCAGATGGTCCACCCTTATCCCAGACTCATACACACCTGCTCCTTAATTTTAAGGTGTTACATAATAGTGGAATTGTCTGCAACAGTCCGGTGGCGGGGTCAACCACAGCTGAGGTTGAATTAGTCACAGATTGAGTAAAAAGGATGACAGCTAAATGCCTCTCCGCAACAGCAAATCCTGTATGTCACTCCGAAAGGCAACAAACAGTGGGAGAGAGTTTATAATCCGGGACACCTTGGTGCTATCAGGCTATATCTCACTAAGCTTCAATCCACGCAAGAGTGGCTGGAGAGTGTTTAAGCCACTTGACTTTTTGTCATGTTCTGTGTAAACATGATATAACTGTTTTTTAACCATTAAATATATGAAAAACAATTATGCCTGGACATGGCTAACGGCTTGGACTAAAATGCAAATTGGTCCATTTGAGACTTTCCCCACCAGGGGACGACCATAGTCTGACTTTCATTGAAGCACCCTTGCTTTCATTCAACCTCCCACACTCAGACGCTGTGGGAGGTTTCACACAGCTGAGGCTCCCCGGCCAGACTCAAGGATACATTAAAGAAGGCCTGGAGAACCTGCTTGATGACTGGCACGTCCTTTTAGCACTTTCATCATGGCTGAACTCAGCACAGCCACCTAAAGCAGTTTGCTTTAACCTTCCCAGTAGGTGTTCAAACTATCCTGGAGGAATTCACCAAACTCCCTCACATAACCTGTTTGCTTTCCCAAAACAATACACTACAACACTTCAACTAGTTGGCTTTTATATATATATATATATATATATATATATATATATATATATATACTT